>QFDD01120108.1:0-63646 GCA_006871305.1 Vachellia collinsii
GAATTGCGTACAATTACTTTTTAAAAACTAATCTCAAACAAGCTAAAAAACTCCTTCTGCCTAGAATGCATTTCAGGTCATGACTTAAATTATTTTAAGTCGTGACATAAATATTTAAAATCGCGACCTAAACGTAAAAATTTTAAGTTGCGATATGATATACTTAAAATCGTGACCTATATGTGTGTGTTTGGCAATCGAGTTTCTCGTCAAGATAAATCCCGTCGAATCTACGATCCTAAAGGTGAGCATCAGTTTTTGGTAAAAATTGAAATACTTGTAAAAATAAAACTGAACTGAACCTCAAAATTAACCGAACCGAATTATTTCGGTTTGGTTTTTCGGTTAATCGAAATAATTGAAAATATTTACTAATTTATTAATCTAAATATAATATAATAATTTTTAAAAATATTATAATAATATTTAATAATTTATTTATTAAATATATAAATATTATTATATTTAATAATTTATTAAATAAATATATATTATATATAATTCGGGTTTTCGGTTAAAACCGATTTTTTTTCATGAACAATGAAAACTGAATTATCACAAAATAAAAACTGAAAAAAAATTGAAAACCAAAAAAACTGAATTGAATTCGGTTTGGTTTTCGATTTTTTTGCTCACCCCTACATGGTCCAGTGATTCACGTGTTCATCGTGACAAGACGTGTCGTGAGAATCTTCGGGCAATGTACGATCATTTTCAATACAGATGAATCCCATTCGTGACAGAATTAGAGATCAAATTGTACAAATTTTATATTCCAATTAATTATGTAATGTTATTATTACTTAGACAATTTTACTTTTCAATTATATGTAATGTAAATATATTTTCTTTTATTCCATTTTTTTATCATTTTATTTTCTCTTATTTTAGCACAATATATAAAATAATGTATATGTATCAATGATCTTCATGCCCTTTTAAATAATTTTCCTTAAAAAGTCACTTCTCCAACATTTATCCAAACATAAATACATTCTACTAAAAGTCATTCTGAATCTAACCTATCCAAACATAAATGCATTTTGCCAAAATGCATTCTGGTTAAAACTCCTTTTTTTAAAATGCATTTTACCAAAAGTCATTCTCCAACGGTTTCCCAAACAGGTTAAAACTCCTTTTTTTAAAATGCACTTAGTATTTAAATAAGTATTAATGTGTAAAAATATTCATAAATTTTTATCAAAAGTGTGTACAATAAAGGTTGTAGAAGTATTAGTATTATAAATTTTACAAGCAATGCGGTCTTTAGAATAATATACTATCTTTAGTGAAGTTTGCCCTTATTAAAAGATCCTTTAAATTTCAAATCATAGATTTTGGTCCATTGAATTTCATTCCATTTAAAACACTGATCCTCATAATTTAATAAAAACTATGGTTATTTTGCCCTTTACCAAAATCCATTGTTTGCAATTGGAGGGACCGGAGTTAAAATAAGGAAGGAATTAACACATCAAAGATTGTATTAACCCTATTGAAAATTTCAAAGAATTTTTTTGAGTGTGGTCTTGAATATGTTAATGATAGGAACTTGGGGTTGGAAATATAGATGAATTTGGGTGTTTGCTTATATTTTTCCGTGGTTCTTGTTTATTTGAATAAATTTCAATGGAAGGCCTGATTTTAAAAATGATTACGCCGGGCATGAAGGTGAACTGAAAAGTGAGGCATAGGGTCTCTGATAGGGAGGTTGTTGGAAATGGAATATCTGCACTGTATGATTCTGATCCCTTTTCAATCATCCTAAATCCTAATTCATGCTGAGCCAGTCAATCTTTATGTTCGTTTGGGGAAGCGTGGAAATAATGCTTTGCTTTAATTGTAATTTAAAGTTGAATCAAAAGGCTTCGTCATTCTCCAAACTCAATTATAACGTATATGTGACCATCTCTCTATAAAATATCTCTAAAAAGTGCTCTTTCGGCCATTAAAGTAAGGCTTAATTAAGGAGTTGATTTCCTGATTTTTATTAATGGATTTCAATGCTATTCCTGAAAAAGAAAAGGGAAAGAAAAAAAGGTTCATAAGACTTGAGTTATCTCCGAAAACTATTTTTAGATCATCGTATTTTGATCATCTCATGGGGGTTTGTTCAACCATTAAAAAATCGCCACATATGGTGCTGCAGAGGAGAAGCTTAGAGTGAAAAGCGTACGTGTGGCTCTTATTGGTCCAGATGTAGGGGCCAGGGGGTAGGCCCAATATGTTAAATAAAGCGCGCCCGTGTAAGTTCGGTGGAACTCAGGGCCAGGTTGGGCTAGAACCAAGGTCGGCCCAATTTATAAGAACATTCAATTCTTAAACTCCAGCCTTGATTCTTGACTATGAAGTTGAATTGATTGTAGGAGGAGGGCTTTATACGGAATTCACTAAAAGATATACGCACGTCTAATAGCAGGCATTATCACAAAACTTATGTGGATAACTAAGAAACACGAGGAGCAGCAACATAGGATTGGGGAAGGTGCATGCGAGCGTAATGGTACAGAGATTGAGCCCAGTATGGTTAATGGAGGGAGGAGTCGACTTGGTGAACACATCGAGAGTAGGCGAGCACATCATCAGGGGCACCGGCCACGGCTGCTGCTTCTTGGCTGTTACCGCCGGAAATAATGGCGTCGCGAATGATGCTCGTGATAACAGGATTCTTCAAACCTGATGATGATGATGGGTCGGAACTGGTAGTAGCAGTGTCGTGGTTGATCTCTGCATTGTCCGTCTCTGTCTCTTTCTCTCTCTCTAGCTGCTGCCTCTCCATGTGATCCTGTTCATGGGCGGCCTTCCGTTATTCTGGATTGGTCGTCGCCATTTATGGATCTTGTTTCCCGGGCAACGAGGACACGCGTCCCACTCACCTGCATGCTCACCCACACGTGGCATCTCATCAGTGCACACACATGTCCATGAAGGGGAAAATATGTTAATTGTCCAATTTATAAATATTGAAACTTTATCTCAACCCATTTAAACTGGCCAAAAACTCAATTAGAATAATGGATCACTCCCTGAGATTTTTTACCTAATAATTAATTATGCATTAAAAGACAAAAGATAAGTCCTAGACAAGCATGCACAAATATTATGAGCTAAGGTTGCTTCACATATTGAGCCAAATGCCACACCATAGTATACACCTGCTGGAAACTTGGAATACATGCCTAATAGTGTTTGAATTTCATTGTTTTCAGTGGAATGGTACCTCTATTTAGGGGGCAAAAAACCCATGAAAGACAAAAACAATACTAGATCCGGAACCATGAAACGAACATGTAAATAATAATAAATTGGCATATGGTAGCCAAAGGATGAAATTTTTTGTTGTTAATGAAATTTTGGATTATGATCATCAACACCGTGGTTAGCGTTACAAAAGTGTGTTTAGCTTGAGGTGATTGACAACCATCCAAAAATCACTTTTAAAAAACACTTTTACGTAAGTCGAAATAAAACTTTTTTAACATATTTACCTGTAAAATTATTTTTCTCGTTACATCTCTATGTTGTCCAAATTGACTTCAGTTTCTTGAAAACAAACATGTTTTAACACCAAATCTCCATAAGATAGCTATAGCAGTTACCCAAAACTGATTTGATAGGAAGAAAGAATGGAATAGCCTGGTTAAGAATAACTTTCCATTAAAAATTTAAACATTGTCTACCTTTCAGAATCACTTTCATACAAATTGAGGTAAAATTATTCTTATATACTTATTTTAGATTGTGTATAATATTTTTTAAAATTTAATTTAAGCAAGCCAATGATGCTGCCAAAAGGGGAAAAAAGAGCTCTTTTTTGGGTAGATTTAAGTTAAAATATTATTAATGCAATGGCGCCTAATACAAGGCCCTATTGGGGGATGTGGGTGTGGCGACTGGCGGCCAGGCATTGTAAAAACCCTAATACATTCCGCCTAAACCCCGGGTCGTTTCGTCTCTGTCCTCGGCGAAGCTTCTAGCAATTGTTTCGCACCTTGTCATTCTATTCAGCAAGCTCAGAGCCCGAAGACGCTCATCTTATGCCTGCAACTCTAACAGATAACAAAGCAACTACTGTATCTGTTGCCTTTACGCCCCGTCAAGTTTTGCTAGGAATGAAGCACTCCAGTGATAATGACGCCTCTTCCAATGGGACTGCCCAATTGAACCAGGAAGAGAAGCTTCTTCTTCACATGTCTATGGTCCATTATTTTCACCGCTGTGGATTCTCCAAGACCCTTAAGAAATTTCGTTCTGAGGCGAAAATCGAGGTGGATTATTCTTCCTTTGCCTTTGCTTGCCATGAGAATGCGAAGGAGACATACTCTTCCTAGTGATACATGTCCGAATAGTTAGCTAAATATGTTGAATCGTGTGCTTAGAGTTCGTAATAAATCATAGCTTTTAAAACAAAGTGGTAAACACTGATGTGATCTGATGAATCATAGCAAAACAGTTGGGCTTAATTTCTAAATATTTCGAAAGTGTCAAACAATGTCGAAAAAACCGTTTTTTTTTTCAGAGATCAAAATCCTTTTTATTCATTTCAATAGAGTTGCTTCCTCGGTTGTATGACGTGAGATAACTGTGAACACTCTCAAAGGATTTGTTCTGTGTCGTTTTGCTTCGGTTCAGATAAGTAACACTGACACTCGGCGTCAATTAAAGGTTTCATGCTTGTTGAATGTTGCCTCCTTGTAAACTTGTTAGAAGACATCAAATTACAAAGCAGCATTTTACTTAGATAGGGAGGTGTTTAGACTCGAGAAAATATGAACATAGAATAGCTAATAGTAATAATATTAGTGTATGTGGTCCCCAATGGTACTAGCATACCATCTGTGTAGCGCCTACTGAACAATTATACTTCCTTTTCAATATTCAGCTATAGAGAAGCTTGGCTTTTGCCTCAACTTTTTAATGTCGATCTTGTTTGTGATGCAGAAAGATAACGTGGAGAGTTCCTCGGTTGATCTAGAAGAAATGTGTCACAAATATTTAGAATTATGGTGAGATAAACCTGAGCTCTGTCTTGTTTTGTCAAATACTTATTTTCACCAACCTTTCCCAACTGTGAAATGTGTTGTTTATGATAACTGTTTTTTTGGACCAGAAAAATAATTCAAAAGAGGAGATGCCATTTTGATATCTCTAATAATAGGTATCATTCAAGCATTTTTTTTTTTAACTCTGTATCCATTTATTTTTCCAAAGTTTTTGGTATTGGTGGTGGCTCTGAGAATAGTGCTAGCAGACTAAATCAGTTATCGTTGATGCTTTGTGCCCATAAGCTTGTTTTTGGCTAATTACGTTATCAAGAAAACACTGGTTTGCATGATGGTCTGGGAATGCCTGAATTATATAAACTCTTCTGCAAAGCCACTGACGGACTGGGACTTCAAGTGGTTTCTATTGTTAATCTAAAAATAGATAACTCTATTTGTGGTAAGATTTGGCTCTGATCTTTAGCCTCATGAACAAGCTAATATCTTGTAAGCAAGTATATCTTGTGCAGATGCATTTTCAGCTACCAAGTACCCAAAATGCAAAGTATGGCATCAATTTAGTCTTACCAGGTGTTTGTTTACTGAGACAGTAACTGTTGGTGAATAACTTTTTGTTTGATCGCTATTTCTTTATGGCTCTTATTTGATGATATTAAACATATCAGTAATCTAGCCCACTAGTTGTTTGTCAATAGAGAAACCTTGAGTTAGCATCATTGATTTTACCCTATTGCACAATTCACTAGTTCATTATGCTGCTTTGTGTAATCATTGCCTTGTCTTCATCACTCTTGTATCCTAGTGTCTGTTTCAGCTCCCATAGAGCCAACTTAATTCATGTTGGTGTTGAGTATTGTAAAAGATAACTGGTCATAACCACTTTTGATGACATTATGGCCGGGTTTTGATGCACCTGTGGTTGCATGTACAAATAATTCAGGCTTATAAGTAGGAAGGGGCAGTTTCATTATGCAATTGTTGCTGCACCAATTAGCTTCTTTTGATCCGGACCGTCGTATTAATTTTTAGATTGTTTGTATCAATTTGCATATGTTAAACTGAACTTTTTGTTTGCTCTCCATTATTTCTTGTGTGTAGCAAGGGTGCTAAGACAAAGATCAATTACCAAAAGGAGCAAGGTATGCTTCAAAAATTGGTCTCCTGGTCAAATTCTCCTTTGCATGGTTATTTTTAGTCTTTCCTTCACTTTCCTTTGTACATAGATCCTTATATGGTCATTTCTACTACTTACTAGCTGCTGGTGGTAAGCACTCAAAAAAACATGTGGATGACCCTTTGGTTGCTGGTATGGATAATGATGCTGAGAAAAAGAAAAAGAAAAAGAAAGACAAGAGTGATAGTGATCCTGTTGTTCATCAGCCTGGGTCAGATAAAAATTTTGAGGGCTCTAAGAACTCTGGGGAGAAAATGAATGGCTCAAACCCTGAATCAGAAGCTAAATCTAAAGAGAAGGTAAATAAACATGAGATTCTAACCTTATGACCAAATCAGCGTAAGGAAGTTAAAGGAATTTGTTCTCATGGAATTTTGTGAATTACTGTTTCAGGTAACTGACAAAAAGAACAAGGAAAAGAAGAAGAAAAGCAATTCAGCATCTGAATCTCTTGCGAATAGTGCGGAAGATGACCAAATGCAACCTGAGTCTGTGCTTGCAGAAGTGAAAGGTGCTGAGACACAGAAGAAATCCAAGGACAAAAAAAAGTCAAAGAAAGACAAGCTGAGTTGTGATGGAGATGCTAAAGAGTTGCATACTGGGGATCCCACTGAAAATATTTCAAAAATGGATAATCTTGAAGCATCAAACAATGGTGCGACAGAGAAGAAGAAAGATTCTAAAAAAAGGAAAAGACTGACTTCTGAAGAAAATGATGTACAACTTGCAGAGAAAAAGGCAGATGAGGACCCTAAGCGCAGAAAGTTAGACAATCTCATAGAATCTAAGGAAGGAGATCGGTCAGCAAAATCAACTTCAAACTTGGGGAGTGATTCAAATTCTAATAAAGGAACTATTGGTGCAAGTGGTCAAGTTGGTGGCAATCAGACACCGAAGACACATGGGGAACAACATAGCAGGAAGACAAATGGGACTAATGAAAAGTTTTCTGAGAAGAGGTCTCAGAAGAAACATTATTCAGTTGAGGTATACTATAATCACACTTCCGTTATGTACTAAACTAATGAATATGCACAAAAGTCGACTGCAATGTCTTTCATAATTCTGCTCCACTGGCAATATTTTTTTTCATAATGTTCCTGCCAAAGTGGTTGTTCTGTTAGCGTGATCATTTTATGAGGCGATTGTGTTCTTCGTGTAGTGAATAGAAGGAAGGTTTAAGGAATTTTCAGATGGACTGTTTTATCTCTTAAAATCAAGGAACTTGCAACCATGAATCTTTATAAACATTTCATGGGAAGTGAATTGAATCCTTTTGAAAAGAATGATTTCAACTGACTTAAAAGTGCATTTGAATTTTGTAACCTATTACAAATTGTTAGTTCAATTGATTTACTTATAAAATATACTGCTTGGAATGTTTATAAAAATGAAAATGTTGAAATTCATATTTCTACCTTATTACCTTCGTCTATTCTATTCATGTTTATATATTTTAAGGTAAGAAACTGATTCTCTATCCCATGAAATCGGTTAGACATTATTTCTATTTACTATGAATATTGTGAAAAGTTAAACCCAAGAATAGATTCATAAATGAATGCAATGGCATTTTTAATTGTTTCCGGCAGTGTTTTGATGGCCAAATATTTTTTCATGTGTTTTTTTCTGGTCCTGGGAATGATTACACCGGCTCTTAATATTTGTGTTGTGATGTCAATTCCAATGCTTATGATCTATTATTATTAAGTTTGTTTAAGCATATGGAACTCTTATTGCAGCCAAGTTCAGCAAAACCATTTCAACGGGTGAACATTGAAAAGATAAAATATGATGATGATAGGCTCCTGGATAACTCTTATTGGGCAAAGGTGTGATAACTAGTAGTGCCCATGAATTTGAATTTGTGATGTTGAATTTCCAAGCAAACAAGTAATGGTGTATTTTCTCCGCAGGATGGTGCTGAAAGTGGCTATTGTGCAAAAGCTGAAGAAATTCTTGGCCAGGTTAGAGGAAGGTATGTTATCCAAACGGACAATGTTCCAGCTTCTATCCATATAAGCACTCTAATGAACTTGTGTTCTGACCGTTTTAGTGCATCTATCTATCAGCACGAAGTTGTTCCATGGGTAATTACAAAAGACAATTTTTTTTTCCAAAAAAAAAAGTAGGGCGAATTACTATAGAGTCCCATGTAAGAGAATTAATATCAGAAAGGTTCTATTAACAATTTAAGCAGCTACCATTGGCAATTTAAGTAACTCGCATTGACAACTTCTTAGGATCTTTCTAATATTAATTCTCTTATATGGAACTTTATAGTAATTCCCTTAAAAAAGTATCTGCATAGTATTTCTTTGGCATCCTTTTTTTTTTTTGGGGCTCCTGTGGGTGTTCATTGGCTCTCATTTCTCAATGGTGACAATATGCACCTTCTGTTATTACCCTTCAGTCACATTTAATAATCATGTGACATCAAACTCATTTGCTAACCACAGGGATTTTCGTCATGAGAAGACAAAGAAGAAGCGTGGGAGTTACAGAGGAGGACAGATAGATTTACAATCCCACTCAATTAAGTTCAACTATTCTGATGATGATGAATGACCACACAGCTCATGCTTCTGTCTCCTTTTTTGCAAGGGAAAATATGCAATTATTTTTGCTCCTGTTTGCAGTGGCACATTGCTTTTGGATGCTAATAGGCCGATTATTATTATTATTATTATTATTTTGGAGCACTGTGCTAAGTATGGTGTTGCCATGAAAATTTTCCTATTATGTTGTGCCGAAGCAAGATCAAGTCAGTTCAGTTCAGACAACTTTTACAAATACTTAATTTTCTGCTTAATGCATTTATTCTTCATTTTATATGATGGTTTTAATGTTATATGTTATGCTTGCAAACATCTTTACAATTTTGTCCTTCATATATGTTGAAGATGAATAGAAAAACAATAATGCTTGAACAAGTGGCACCATGAGTGATCCACACGTCTAGCTTGACTAATTGACGCAGAAGTTGTCCATCTTGTTCTGGTCCCTTCAATACTGGGATGTTCCGGATCATGCTATTGAGAATTTCATTTTTATTTAATGGAAATAGGAATTAAAAGAAAATAGCATTTTAACTACAAATACTAAGAAGCCTAGGAATCATTGGGTTTGTCGGTGAGGAAGGAGCTGGTCCTTGTTGGAAGCGGAACAGGCACGCAAAGGACCGACTTTGCGTGGGCAGAGAGAAGAATAGTGAAACAATTAATTAACGATTTAACATTATAAATAATGGCACATATCAGAGAAGCCTTCTATTCATTAGATATTGTCCCCAGATCCACTTGGCTCCATCCATGCATTTTCAAATTTCGATCACGACCATAGAAATTATACCTGCCATAGGGAAGCATCTAGAGATTTTTTTTTTTTTGACATATTTATCTGACATAGTGAGATTTAAGCATTGTGAGATGGTACTTTTCTCGAAAACATTTTTTGCATTATCATTGGTTTTAACTCAAGACTCTATGTTTAATAGTTAAAGTCTCTTTCATCAGAACCGATATTATCCGATAATAAAGAATATGCTTATTATATTCACTTTGCAGTGTTTTCGTTATTCAATTTGTCATTTCCTGATCATATCATCATATGCAATTTTTTTTTTTTTTTTTGTAAACTATAAGGTAAAACCCAAACATTACATCAAACAAGCAATAAACATGGGACACCATAATAATCTGCATCGCCATGATGCTTGGGTCTTAATTCAATTGTTAATCAGAGTGATTATAGTAATTATGTCTAAAATTTTATGTTCATTATTATGTCTTTTTTTTTTTAATAAATAGCTGGTTGGTGTGTGAGCTTGTTTTATGTATACTTTATTTTTATAGTCTTTTCTGTTGCACTGACGTTTTATTAATATATTCAATCATTTTAGTAGAACAAGATATTGAAACCCCTCATGCTAAGAGAGTCCCCAACAAGCAAAGCAATCGAGGGCTTTTAACCTTCATTGAAATTTTTAAGAGTATAGTGATCTTAAACTATTATTAAATTATTGTCTTTGTTGGGAAAAAAAAAGTATTGTCTTGATCCCAAAGAGTCATTCTCAACTATTGTCTCAGAATCATTCTCGGAAGAACAGCAAACAAAAAAACGATAATCAAATAGGCAAACCCCAATAAGCAACTATATATGTCCTAATTAAAAAATATCACATCTAGTCTTTAATATAAAAGTTAGTTAACCTTTTTAAAGACTAATAAATTTCACTTAATTATAGTATATATTTCAAAATTATTTATATATATCATTATATTAGGTAAGCCCATTTTAAATTTCACTTAATTATAGTATATAACTAGGTAAGCCCATTTTAAATTTTTTAAAACCCCATTCATTTAAAAATGTCTCACTTATTGTTAGCAAAGTTTATGTCTCTCTGCAAGTCGGTGGTAATTTTTTTGATAAAAGAAGTCATGTCAACCCACATGTTTATTTGTAATTATTTTTATTGACAATCTGGCTTGGGTAATTTTGGGTTAATCATGATCACTTACGTGACATGCACTCTCAATATGGGAATAACTAGGTAAGCCCATTTTAAATTTCTTAAAACCCCATTCATTTAAAAATGTCTCACTTATTGTTATTTGCCTCAGAAATTTTTTGTTTTGGTCCATGGAAAAATTATCATTATATGTACGGTCTATAACTAGCGTCCTTGGGAGGCCGTTTACGTAAACAATTCTCTCCAATCAACAAGTTAGTAGTCGTAGCCAATGGGGCTGAATGTAGCGTAAGATACTGACCACATATAAGAAAAAAAAAACAAGTTATTAGCTTAAATCCAATTATTGTGCTAGTAGGGGAAGGAGGTGCATTATATTAGATTTATGTGTTTATTTAGGGAAATAAAGATATATTTTTGTGTTTATTTAGATTATTAGATTTACATGAGTGATATTTTGTAGGTAAAAACATTATGTTTCCAATTTTTATTATTTTTTAAAGATATAAACTCTAAAGTTGAAAATGAAGTTGATTCATTTTAACTTCTAATTTGTCAATATAACCATTTTTTATCCATAAATATTAAAATGTTATTCATTTTATATAGAATTTAATTATCAAAAGAAAAAAAATATTTAGGGAAAGAAATTGAGAGGCAGAGAGGCAGCTAACACCCCAAATGCTATGAGGAGGGTCTAAAATGGCGGTTTCTTATCTTTTTATATATCTTTTAAATTTCTTGTCTGTAAAGTTCAAAGAGCATTCGTTCAATATGTCAAAAGAAACAGAGGCGCATGTCAAAATTTAACATATGGCCACACAAGATTCTTTGTGTGTGTGTGTTTCTAAAATTTATAAGAATTTAATATTAAAGAACGACGAACAATTTTTATACCAAACTTTTCCAACATTTGAGAGACTTTGGAGATTTCTGGCATTGACGGGAGGAACTTCCCACTGTGCCTCTATTGTTATTGTTAACGGATCAGTGGTCGTTCGATCATACTCTATGTTTATTCCATAGAAATAAAATAGCAGTTTATGAGATCTGAAACTAAAAGAACACTTTTATATAGGGGTGTGTGTGGATATTCAAATGAAACGAATAATATTTAAGAACTCGGAAGGAAACCATTATTGCTTGCATGGGCCATTGTTATATTATTATTGTTGTGAATTATTGGAAACTTGTCATGAAACTTAATGGCAAAGCAAATAATTTAATTGGTCTAACGAAATGAGTTCGTTTTTCATAAAATGATGAATTAATGTTTGAATCGTACTATAAAAAAAAAGTATTCACATTTTATATTTAATATTATCATAATCAATGTTATTTTCAGTATAAAAAATTCATGTCCTCAAAAAAAAAAAAGAGTCTCGATGATAGTATTTTCCATCTAAATTAGCTTGAAAACATCAAACATCACGTGGGTTGATGGATCCTTGTCAGATATTGACATTATGTCTACCTTGACGGTGGAAATGGAAATAGACGAGAAGGAAAAATACTCAGCTTGTTTGGTTTAACATTAAAACTATTTTTTTTTAAATTGATTTATTGTCTAATAGAATATTTAAAAAAGATTTTATTTTGATTTGCATGCACATATTTTCATATCACTGATCCAAACAAGGTTTTAAATGAGTGTTCTCCCCCCCTAAATTTTATCTAAAGAAAAAATTTAGTGAAATCGAGTAATAAATAAAGATATATATGTTAAAAAAGTATGTTTGTGTTCCTTGTAAGAAGAAACAAAGGACGTGTTATGAATCTCATAAACATGTTGTTGAAAAAAGTTAATATATATTAATCTAGTAAAATTGATTTATAAGTCACAAAATTGTAAATTTAAATTTCATTACTGATATAAAAATTCTATTAATGAATACTATGTAAATAGTCCTGTAAACACCTTTTAAATTGAATAAAACTGGTTTTCATATAGTACAGCATGATTATATGTGTATATTATAAATCACTTTCTTAAATCAACGAGTCATCCTTATAAGTTATTTATTAATTATACATTTTTAAAACTGCTTTTTTTTTTTTTGGTAATAGATTGCTCTTGTTTAAAGTTAGATATAATTTTCTCTTTCTTTTCTCATCAAAATATAATTCATCGTTTTAAATATGTGTATCTTTTGATTTTTTTTAAAAAAAATTATGAAACAAATTTAATAACTCAATTACCTATATTTAATTTATGAAGTAATTGGAAGTGTCTTATATAATAAAGATTGAAAATAATATTTTCGGTTAACCTTTTTTCAAAATTTTTTTGCCGACAAATTTTTTATTGCTCATGGCGGACATGTGATGCATGATGTGCGCCTGTGCCCCAATGAAAAAATATTGGACTTTTGAAATTGCAAACCATATATATTCCTTTCATTTATATAATATTTATATAAGTCATTTTCAACAACAGAGTTATATTTAAATATCAATTATAAAAATAAAATCAATAAATAAGTAGTAATTACTTTTTAAATATTACATCCATAGAACTTAGTTGAACTAATATTTAAATATATATATTTTTTAAATTAATTATCTGACTTATAAATTAATGGATCATCTAACAATTTAACAACTTTGGGTGGATAAAATACTAATTAAAATATAATTATATAATTAAATGCGTAAAAGAATTTGTGAAGTTTTTGGAATATATTCCTTACAAAATTAGATACTATATTAATTATAATGAATAATTAATTCTAAAATTTTAATTACAGGGGGGTAAAATCGAAAAACAAATATTAAATGCTGTAGATATTATTAAGCTGGACTTATATTTTATATTAAGCTAAACTGAGAGAAAAAGACTTAGTTTCTTTGGTTATTATAAGAAAGCATATCTTCTGTTTCTAAAAGAGAAGGGTATGGTCTGGATTATAAGTGACTTGATGTGATATTAACTAACAATATCACCTCTATTTAAAATTATTAATTATGAGAGAGAACATAATAAAAATATGAAAATTTCTATTTACATACGGGTAAAATAAAAGATTTATTTTATTTTTACGATAAAATTGCTACTACTTTCGTTATAATAGAAACCATAGTATGATGGGAGGAATCATGTGCTCAAAATATATATATGTGTGTGTGTGTGTGTAAAGGAAAATACGTTTAATTTATATTTATGAACGTTTTATTATACAATTTTTTTGCAAATCGGATGTATCCTCCAAGTAAATATAATCATATTCTGAGACATGATCAAATTTTAAATGTGAACTTCTCTCTTATTGTGATGAATATTCAAATTTTAGTTTATCTCTTCTTTCAACAAATATTTAAATTTTAGTTTGTTATTAACCTTTTAGTATTGGAAGTAACAATGTTTACTTACTTTTGGCCCAATTATGCATAGAAAGTTGATGAATATTGGGATCATTGAGAAGAGTGAGTATCATCTCATCGGCCTGGAACTCGGAAAGAAGTGAAAGTGGAGGAGAGGAGAAAGCCAACGATCGAGTTCGATAGCAAGAACTTGCAGCACGTAGGGAGTTCAATCAGCTGAATAAAATGGAGAAAAATTACAAAGTCTTTATATTATAAAACAAAAAATAAGAATAAATAATAGAAAAGGGAGCACGATAATGATAGAAAAATTGGTTAAGGGGTAAAAATTATCCAGAAGTTTTTTCGAAAAAGTGTTGATCATACAGAAATTGTTGAGGAGGCATTTTGGATTCGAAAATTTTAAAATGGGGCATTTTGAACCCTGCTGTTAAAAAAATCCGTTAAAGTTGATTAACTTTTTCGTTGAAAAGCTGACGATCAACGTTAGAATTTTTAACGGCAGGATCTAAAATGTCTCATTTTAAAACTTTTAAATTCAAAATGTCTTCTCGACGATTTCGTGTAGCCAACACTTTTAAACAAAAACTTCCAGTTATTTTTACCATTTCACCTCTAAGAAATTGAACGTTATCAAAATCGAGAAATTGACAGACTAGCGGAAGAATGACAGGCAACTGAATTTCCTGGAAGTTTCGTGAGAGATGTTGACAAAAGCAAGCTTAGCACTCCCCACTGAATCACCTCTTCATTATTTTATCCCTCTGCCTCTGCAATGCTACCTATCTGCTATATCCATTAATGTCTTATTCCAAGCTTCTACTTCTTCTTCTCCTTGTTGGTTTTTCTTTTTCTTTTTGCAGAAATTAAAGGGATGGAATTAGCGTATTACTTGGGTTTAATTTTGGCGCCTTTGATCGATCGACCTATCTGACGATATATACTATTGGTTGGTTAATTTGACATGGAGCTTTCAGTGTGGCTTTTGAAATCCACATATATAATACACATGATTTTGCTGCCGCTGCCGCTGCTGCTTTCTCCACCATCTTGAACTTAAGATTGCTATTATATAATAGATTCATAGCCCAGCAAGGTAAAGTATTATCCCTGAGTCTTCTCTTTGTATCATACTGTCTTATCCCTGCTTTCACTCTGTGCCTTCATGTCAAAAGCTCCCAAACCTTAGTTTCTAACTTTCTATATATGTACGCTCTCTATTAATTAAGTTTCAGTGAGTGATAGGAACTGATCCATGAATCAAATTAAAATAGCAATTGGGCACCCTCCCACCTGGCGAATGCTGGGGTGAGTGGAGCTTCAATTGCATCAAAACAATCTTACTTGCATATGTGATATGTAGAAGTGACTTTGTTATCGTATCCTTGTCTTTCATGAGCAATGACTAATAACTAATAGATTATACAAAATGAATTATTAGCTAAAAATAATATATATACGAGAGATTTAATTATTTTTTTTAGGTGTGATAAGTAAAAGAGTAAATGAATGGAAAAAAGATGAAAAAATAATGTAAAAATAAAAAAAGTGTATTAAATTTTTATATGAATCTAACTTTTTGTTTATGAAAAGCATCTGTATACAAGAGAATGCCCATTATAAAAAGGACAAAGGACAGGAAGCTTATAATATATATAGAAAAGGAATATAGATAGAATGTTGTTGAATTTTAAGGTAAAACAAATAAAATTTAAAATTTTTATATGTATAAAATGTGATAGAAGTGAGTTATAAATAAAATTAGAGAAGTTTAAACTAATTAAGGAAATAAATTAAAAATATATTCCTCTTATTATATTTATAATTTTATTCGAGCATGTTTCACAAAACTTTTAAGAAAAACTTTAATATTCATTAAATCTAAATCTATTTTCTTTCCTTTTCTTTCGTTTCTACCAATTTTATTTTTAAATTTAATCACTTTTCAATTTTTTTAACATTCAATTCTATTCCTATTTTTATATAACTTTTAATATGTTTTATACTAACGAAAACCTTAAATTCTATCACTTCTATCTTAAAATTCAATAATTTTTCAATATCATCTTTATTTAATTAGTATTTATTATAATAAATGAGAGTAAAGTTAACAAATAATAAATGAAGGATAAAACTATAAATTTATATAAAAAATTTAATGAAATGATTTATAAATATTATCAAATAAAACTTTCTCTCTTTATCCTATAAATAGGATCACAGGAGTATATACCATTGATAAATAATGATAATTAAAATTAGAAAATAGTAATTGATAACTTTATAAGTGAATTATAACATGAATTAAGATCTATTTTAGGAGAAATACTTACATACTCCTGGAGTACCATGTCATTCATGCTCTGCCCAATAAAAATGTTCCAAGTGTCATCTATTGTGATCTCATATCCCATAAATTTCTCCTAATTATTTTCATTTTTCCATAACCCATTACAATAGATATTTATTATGGGAAAAGAGAAATAATTAAAAGAAATTTATGGGATATGAGATCTATAATAGAGGACACTTGGAACATTCTCATTAGACAGAGCATGGATGACGTGGCACTCTGGGAGTATGTAAGTATTTCTCCTATTTTAGATGTTATCCCATGCTTTGGACGGAACCGCGTGTCATTCATAATATCCCATTAAATTTATTCCAGATTGAAAAAAATTATTCGTTGATTTCAATTCATGATGGTCATCATATCATTGCATTATTAACAACAACTTTTTAAAATAGGATTAAAATGAGTAGAGGAATTGAAGTTGTTAAAAAAGGCTACAGTGGTAGTAGTAGGCATTTAATTTTTGGAAGAATTGGAGAAAAGTCTCTTATTGGAGAATTAAATGTAAAATAGGACATTTTACATAGATATAATTGAGTTTTCATAATATGCAACTAAGCTTTCACGTTATATGCAACTTGTACAACTGAGCAGATTTCATTTTACAATTAATTCTTTAATGAGAGATTTTTTCTCAATTTTTCCTTAATTTTTTGACCAACCGTAGGCATTTAATAGTGTCATTTATTTAAACATTCATAATAATAATAATCTATAGGGTTCACTCTAGAGTCTAGACTAAAGATCCAATTTCTACTCTATGGATTTCATCTGGGCAGTTCATATTTATTATTTTAAAAAAATATTTAATGCCGGCAAAAGTTACAATAAAATAATCTTTTAAATGTTATATCTTCAAAATAAAATGATTTTATTTCAATATTATTAATTAAAAATTTTAAATCTGAATCATCAAAACTACATTAGATGGTGAAGATCTTATCACAATGACGTGATGAGCCGGCGAAACATTTTCCTTTGTAAATGGTTTGAACTCACAGCTTTTAGATTTAAGAGAGCCTGAAGATATGTGATTGGTGGGATTGACAAGCTTATAGGTTTGGCCCACTTAAACCGATAATAGAAATTATTTTTCAAACGTGATTTACAAGATAAGTATATAAAATGAGTTTTATCTCAATCTACCTACGGAACTCTATTTTCAAATTCCAATCAAAACAAGCCCTCTGAGGCATGTTTTCGTATGTATTATGTGATTATATGTTTGATACTCGAAAACAATGTTTCATAGAAAGAAAATCAAAGAGGTAATTCCCATTTCCCTTTTTTAAAACACATTTATGCACAGTGAACGTTGCATTCAGTATTGGATTCCCCCAGCTCCGTGAGCTTTTGAGCGTGGGTCATAAAGAAGCTTCGCGGAAATTTCTTGGGAATATCTTCTTCTCTACACATTCCAATTCAAGATTATTCCATGCTTCTAATTATCAATGCCTTTACTCTCCAATATACACCTGTTAAAAAGCACCTATATGTTCCATCTAAGGAAATCTTTAATCTAGCTAACTCACATATATCCAGCCATTTTCGGAAGAAACTTCATTTACACGTCACGTAGGCGATTTGAGATGGCTAGCTCATAGAATTGTTCCTGTCGATTTTCCCCAACAGAATCTCTACCTTTCTTGACTCTTGTGGAACCACAAAGCTAGTTATAGCGTAGTATAATTCAATAGAGATCGAAGGAAGTTTCATGGAAGTGCGAGACTTAAAATAATATACAACACAGCACACACACATAAAGAGAAAACAAATATTGCTCATAACACCTTGCGTTCTCCGAAAGCATGGCATCTTAATTTGCTTTCTGTCTTCAACCGCGTCTGGTTTCTGTGATGCATATATATAACTGATATATATATATATTTATTTATATATATCTATATGTTTCCATGCACTTATATTATCGATCAGCTTCCTTTTCATGTTTATGACCAAGCATATTCATATTGCGATGAGTTGGATGGATATATGCGTAATTCAAACCCTCTAGCTCAGTGACTTGATCGATTACTTTTTCACATAGTTGTATATGTTTGTGTCGTTCTTGCTTTTATGCTTTTCTCTCTTTCTCTTTCTTTCTTTCTTTCTTATCCTTTGACACCATGCTGTTTTTGATTTTCTACCGGGGAGAAGGGAAAAAGCTAGTGAGGAAAAGGAATTAAACATGACCATACTAGCTAAAGCATCAATATATATACGATAAGAAAACCTTAAATCAAACGCAGCATCAAACCTGTTGATTTGATTAAACGTTCTTCCAACTTTATCTTTTTATGTGTCTTTAATTTGGTGGTCAAAAAAGCATCCTAAACTAGTTGTCCCAACTATAAGTTTGGCATCCATCTCTCCCCACTTCTTCAGGATAAGAGAAATATTTCATCATCAGAGTCAGTTGCAGGGTTAGATCTTCATCTGATATTCTTTGGTGTGCTTAGATCATAGTATACTGCACAATTATATGCTTGTTCAAAGATGAACGGAGAGATTTTTGGTTATGATATCTGATGATATGATCAAATCCTTGTTGGATGGTGGTGTTTGTTGCAGATGCCGGTATTCTAATCGACATCGATTGCTGCATATAAACATAGCCCAACAAACAACCTGTGCAATTCCTTCTGTAAAGGTACATATGTATACAAATACACACACACACACTCTCTCAATTATTAGTTAATAGCCATACAAGTTTTTACTTTCTGTCATATATGAATTTGCGTAGCTAGCTAGAGATATTTCTGTTGAGAGAAAGAGCTATTAATCCACGAACGTAATGGACTAAATCAACATATTATCTTATTTTGTTTTTTTTAAATATCGTTAGGATATTGTTGGTTCAAATTATAGTTGGGCAATTTTTGTGAACATTAGTCTGATCTAAGCTACGATTTGGATTTTCTGCTGGAGGAACAAGCTCAGGTTTTGTGTCTTGTTCATCAGTCTGCCTACATATATTGATATATATAGTAGTCCTCTTTGTATCAAAGTAAACACGGGGGGTCTAGCTGTGCCCTCGAATTCCAAACTATTTTTTTAAATAATTAAATTTTATGTAAAAAGAGTGATATTTTGATATTTTATGATTAAAAATTATCCATTTTTTAATTTTTTTTATATTTTTAAAAGAAAAAAACTTTAAAAGACATTAACCACATCTAAACTTTAAATGTCTATCTTTAAAAAATAATTAAAAAATTGAATTATTGTTTATCGATAAGATATTAAAATGTCACTTATTTTATATAAAATATAAATATTAAAAGGAATAACAACATTTTTTTTTGGAAAGCTAGGAAAAATTAAGCAGCAACAGAGGTGCGGTACTTATCTCAAATCCGTAAAACGCAGTTAGTGAAAACTTTGCTTGTGTGTGTACTCTACACATTGTACAGGTCAACACCATATTGATACTTAGAAAGAGGGTTGATTATGAAACTTATCATGTGCTCATAAAAAATGATGAGCTCTCGCTACCATAAGATTTAAATTGTCCATATATGGTCTTTAATTTGTATTTTTTTATTTTATGAAAAATTTATTTTAATTGGTATAAATATAAAATAAAATTAATATATTAACTATTATAATTTTAAATAATGATTCCTTATAAAAAAAACTCATAATTTTGAAAAAATCATATTTAAAACATTTAAAATTAAATTTATATGGTTTGCAGAGCTTATCATCTATACCACCCTTGACCAGCTACTATTGGTATGAGTAATGAGCAGTACATGGTCAAGTTATATAGGTCCACACTGCTGACCCGATTAGCTATTGTGGGTCCCAACCATGGGTAGTCCTACGTATATATTTGCATGTGTGGCCAATTGCATGCCTTTGAACAAATCACCCCAACCAGACTGAAATAGCTGAGACGCGCCAACTGTTATATGGGGAAGCAAATATAGAAATATCCCATTCACCTAGGGAGTCGATTGTATGCGTTGATCTACTCACAAGATATGGATATTATGTAGGAACTGATGCTGTTTTTATTCCTGGCACGCCTAAGTTTTGCTGGAAGCAATTTTGGTTAAACAAGGGTCTCGTGCATGAGATTCCTAGATTCCCTCACCGGTGAGGGATTCTTTTGTGTGCCTTTCTCAAGCTTTTAGGTTGCCTTGTAACTCAAAAAAAAAAAAAAATTCACTCTTGGTACATTAAAATTTATGAGGTTGGTAATCTCAATATTGACAGGGACGGATAACAGGCTTCCTAATTAGCAAAAGGGTAAAAAAAAAAAAAAACAGTTGCATGCATGGATTGAGGACAAATTCACATGAACTAATAAAAACAGTTAAAAAATATTAAATTTATTGTAATATTCAAATAGTTTTTTAATATTACCTCTTTAAACCGCACTAAATTTAAACACCACATTAATTTGTACTCTTTCATTACCCTTATTCAGTATGAACATATATGAATAGCTATTGAAACTATATATTAAGTTCTCTTATAAAAAAACCTTTTAAAAAGGCTGCTACATATATGTGCGTGCGTGCGTGTGTGTGTCTGTGTGATCAGGCATGCATATATTATCATATTGAATGCATGTATGTTATCATGAAACACAACGATCACGCACTTTACGTTGTGTTGGCCCCGTCAACACGCACAACTCATCCTATCTGCCCATTAATGTTGCCCGCCAAATTCTCAAGTTCATGCACTCGTGCTTTTAACGTGTCCACCGCCACCACCGTCCTCGCCTCGCGCCACCCCACTTTTTGCTGTGCTCAAGGCTCCGCGTATTACCCGAAACTGGGTTTGACCCACCCAATTCAGTCCATTCTTGTCCAACCAATTAGGATGCTACACTGATTTAGATGGGGTTGACTAGGAGGGCTAGAATGTTTTTTTTTTTCGGGAAAAAATAAACACCACTCGTGTGATCACCTTCTCTCTTCCTCATTTCTCATCAGCTCTCAAACTATCTGTTTTTTTTACTAGGCGTTTTATAATTGGGACCCGCATGGTAGTCTTGGGACCCGCATGCTAGCCCGGTCCAGTTTAGATAAGTTATGGGTCATGTCTTGATTGAGATGGACCACAAACTAAATTTTATAGCTAGTTGTATTTTCGACTGGACATTGGGTTGGGTTGGGGTTAACCCCCTGGCACACCCCTAGCTGTGTTATCTTTCTACCAATTATCTAATACTATTTATAAGACACTCACAACAACATGTTTTATAAAAATCTAGAAGAATTTTATAATCTATTAACTCTGTGACAAAATGAATAACTTTAGAATAATAAATTTAGAAGTACATTATAGATATGATAAATTTAATGAATTGGCTTATATTATTAAAGAACAAAACTAAATATCTTGCTATTACAAGATCTGAGTTGTTGGTTTTAATGAGATGGTCAGATCTGAGCTTGAGTTGAATTATTTTGAAGAGATATTGGTTGTGCAACCCTATTTCATGTTTTTTTTTTTTTTGCACCGAAAGAAATAGGCATGAATGTTCAATCGGCCATATCACAATTCCCATGTGTCTGAGTGTGACTCTGACTGTGACACGCCTAATACAGCTTTTTTTGACTAAGAAAACACGAAAATAAAACAAAAGGAAAGAAAATATAAATAGAAAACTAACAGTAGAATTTTTTTTTTAATGGTAGATCATTTTGTTTCAAGCGGAGGGTTTTGATGCTTATTATTAAGTTTTTTTAATTGTATTTAATGATTAAATGTGACTCTTCGCTTTGCTTCAAAATGATACATAGTATGAGACGTAATGGTGAAATTTAAATAATTTGCCGCGCTGTGTCTTAACTGTCATTCTTCAACCAACGAAATTTTCATTTCCACGCGTACAAGCAATTCCCGCCACAAATTATGCTCGAGAAATCAATTAGGATCAATCACCAATCAATTATTAGTTGGTTGCTTTAGTAACAAAAAAAGAAAGTAAAATATTGTGTGTGTGTGTATATATATATCTTTCAATATTAGTTTTACAAATTAATCAAAGCGTGCCAAAGAAGTAAAACCTGAAGATTAGTAGGCAATGTGCTTCGTTTCACCAGTCGGAGAAGATGAAGACATAGAGGAAGAAAACACAACAAATCAGCAGCTTGTTCTTGTCGCTTTCTTGGTAAATCCGTTACTGTTCCTCCACTAAACATTAGTTTCATTATAGATAATTTGGATTGGTGCAATAATAAATCTCTGCTTTACTGTAATTTCCTGTCATTTTGTGTGAGCCATTAGTAGATGTCTTGTTCTGCCGCATTTGGCCTGGGAGAGAAAAACATGGAACCGGAATTTCAGGCAGTGTTTCCCCTTTTTTTTGGGAGATTAAAAAAAAATGAAGTTGATTGAACCAGAGTGGAACTTACATGCTTACATATAGTAGGTTATAAACCTATACACTGAAAATATTTGTAAAGCAACTGAAATTGCCGCCATTTTTTTTTTGGAGCGAAAACTAAGTACGGTGTCAGTATGAATCTGAGTGTTGAGTTTTCAAACAGAATTAATTTAGCGGAGGATCTTCCGGTAGATAGAGGTGTTCATTGAGAAACTGGCTTGGTTTTTTTTTTTTTTAAATTTCTTTATGATGATGAAGTGTGAAGACAAATGCATTAAAAAGTGACATGGAAATCTTTTCTGGCAGTTTTCGGAACAATGAGTCTCTTGAATCGCCAGAGTGACTGTGACATTGAGGCCGGAAGTAGCGGCCACGGCGTTCATGATGACGCGGAAAGTTCGTGTGATCCATTTGTTATCCCCAGAATAAAGGATGCTCCTATTGAACGCCTCAGACGTTGGAGAGTACGTGTTCTATGACTTTTGTTTTGTTGCTTCTTCTTTGTTTATTTATCTCTCAGCCTGTTTCTTTTTATCTGTACTCTGTTTCTGTTAAAGCTGTCTGTATCTCATTGTTTGCTATTATAGTTGCCTTCGAGATTGAGTCTCCATTTTCTCTGACCGAGTGATTCGGAAGTATTTAGCCTACCGTTCGGATGGATGATTGAAATTTGAATTGTGCGCTCATTTTCTGTTGTTGCAATCGAAGTTTTTTTTTTTGGTGCCTTTATGCCTTTGTTTTCACTGTCATTACTAGATAATGTCCTCTTGAATGACTAGATGATAAATCCCTTTCTTTTTAATCTCATTATTTTTAATTCTAGCAAGCTGCGCTTGTGCTTAATGCTTCTCGTCGGTTCCGTTACACGCTGGACTTGAAAAAAGAAGAGGAGAATCGGCAAACATTGGGGAAGATTAGGGCTCATGCAGAAGCAATTAGAGTATGGATCTTTCAACTAAACCTTTTGTTATTGTTTGTTTACTTATTTGCAGTGCTCTAATAAATTGTTTTACTGAACTAGGCTGCTTATCTGTTCAGAAGTGCTATAAACGACGGGAACGGTGAGTCACTGGATTACAGTAGCATCAGTAGAAGTTATTGCTTGGAGTTTCCTGCCTTCCAGAAGAGCCTTTGATGCCATTAGATTCTTATCTGTTGGATTTTTAAATTTTTCTGCACTTTTATGAAGTATAATCTGCATGAAATTCTATTTTTGTATTTCTGTATTGAGTAGCTGTAGTGGCTATTCATTGACCTTTACTTCATTTGGACCGCTGGTAAGGCAGTTAACTCGGACGAGTGTTTGCTAAAATTGATTACTGTTTGGGATATCCCTTAAGTACCCTCTGCATGGGGGACTGGAAAACCTCTCGCTTAGAAGTACAGTGTTATGTTATAGTTGTTTTGATGTCACTAATCATGCTATTTTGCCCCTTCACTTGAAGTCAAATACTTTATGTTGGCTATTTAGTCTCAACTGAATCGTCCTATTTTTTACAATAGGTTTTAATTCATCTTTCTGAATTTATTTTCTTGCATTAGAATAAGAAATCATATGAGAGAAAAACAATACCAATTTATCATCTAAACCAAGGAGATCATAATGTAAAACCAAATCAAACGAAAGTAGAAACTCAAACACGCAGCAATGCTGACAACTATATATGCATATCCAACTGCACACTCCCCTTGATGTAAGACATGGCCACAAACATGATCGTAGCCCATAAGCATCTGATGTAGGACGATGTCAAATAGAGGAAAAGGGGGAGAGAGAAGGAGGAAGGAGACGTAGAAAGAAATCCAGGGAAAACTTGGGGGGAGGGGTGTTGGGGAGACAGTCAACAAGCCAATAGAATTTTATTGATAATCAATCAAAATTTCTATTATTCTCATTATTCTGGTTGCTGGGGATTATTATACTATTCTTTTTAACATTGAATTTATGATTCATGATACATACATGACATATCCCCACTTCGTGGGATATGACTTTTTGATACATACATGATATATGGTGTTTGTTGCATAATTATACCATCTTGGATCCTAAAACAGTTCCCAGATTACATCCAATTATTAATGGAGTTGAACTTTGATATGTTATAATATTGATAATCATTGTTTTTAAACATTTTAGGAATCACACCTCCTCATCCAACCCCAGTTGGTGACTTTGGTATTGGAAATGAAGAACTCCTTTCAATTTCTAGGGATCATAAAGTTGATGTGCTCGAGCAATATGGAGGGGTAAGTTTGCCATGAAATTTTTTAATTTTGGCAATGATGCTTGTTTGTTACTTTGTCTCATAAAGATCATGTGTTTCTTATGAACCGTTGAATCAGGCTGGAGGGCTATCAGAATTGTTGAAATCTAGTACTGAGAAGGGGATTAATGGGGATGATGCCGATCTAGTAAAACGAAGGAATGCTTTTGGTTCAAACAATTATCCTCAAAAGAAAGGAAGGAGTTTCTGGGTAAAGTTTGGTTCATTTTTATTCATAAGAGGCTTAATACTGTTATTCAATCGTCTTTATAGCTGGGGGATGTTATTGTGACATTATAGGTTTTTTTTTTTTTCTGGTACTTAATTTCTTTGACAGATGTTTATGTGGGATGCTTGCAAGGATCTGACCTTGATTATATTAATGGTAGCTGCAGCAGCTTCATTAGCATTAGGAATAAAATCTGAGGTGAGATTGGCTGAGAAAGTTATTTAGCATTCTTTGCTGAAGAATAGTAAATCCTGGTAGCACATGTATAGGCAGGCATGTTGCTTACAAAATGAGGGTACCCAGATAATGCAGTATTTATGTATTCTGGCGTATATCCTTACATACAGTCCCACTTATTATCTGGGTGTGCCCTTCCTTTGACTAAAGGCAGAGCTTGTTACATAACCTGAAATAGTTCCAAAAATTTTGTATGAACTTTGAGGGGAAGCATAGTTTTAATTATTATTATTATTATTCAAGCAAATTGATATTTGAAAGATTCTTTTCTTGAGGGAGTGGTGGGACCCAAACAAAAAGGTCAAAATAAATATATGAAATTTAATACTATAATTGAGGAAATATGAGCAAGGAACTGATAGAATCCAAAAGTGGGGAAGATGATGGGGGCTGGAAAGATTACACACTTGGACTTGGTAGGGAATTATAAATCTGTAGAGAATTCTGTTTGTGGTTAGGTTTAATAATTATTTACCACACTCTTTTGATACTCGTGCAAATGGCATAATCCCTAATCAGATGTCTGTTTCAGGGTATTAAGGAAGGATGGTATGATGGGGGAAGCATTGCTTTTGCAGTAATTCTTGTCATTGTTGTTACAGGTATGATATTCTTTGTCTTGTCTTTTTGAAGATCATAATTGTTAAAGCTTTTGGTTTACCCATATGATATTATGTCTCTTGATTAGCTTTCTGAATTAAATTTTGTTTGGTAGAGATGTCATTCTGTGATCCAATTTATTTATTTTTGGATCATGGAAGCTATAGTAATAACTTTATATTTAGTAAGGTTCTCCTCAGAGGCATGAGCGACCTTTTTTAATTGCCTTCGTCTTGTAGCTATAAGTGATTATAAACAGTCTCTCCAGTTTCAACATCTAAATGAGGAGAAGAGAAATATACATTTAGAGGTCAGTCTTTTTGCTTCATTTTGACTTTTTAATGATTGATATAATGTTCCTTCTTAATATTCTTTTAAAACATAAGCAGGTTATAAGAGGTGGTAGAAGAGTTGAGATCTCCATATATGACATCGTTGTTGGTGATGTTGTGCCTCTTAACATCGGTAATCAGGTACATGAGTATCTTTTTTTATCATCTTTGTTCTATTATACTTCATGTTTTCCTTTTATTCAACAATTTATTTCTCGACTGCTCTTCTGTAGGTCCCTGCCGATGGTATATTGATCACTGGTCACTCTCTTGCTGTTGATGAATCAAGTATGACTGGAGAGAGCACGATCGTAAGTGTTCTATCTTGTAGAAAATTAAAGCAATTATTATCTCTATTAGCTAGTTTTGACGATAATTTTCAATTTAACAGGTCTATAAGAACTCTAAAAACCCTTTTCTGATGTCTGGATGTAAAGTTGCAGATGGCAGTGGCACCATGCTGGTAAATTTATACTTCCTGATTTTTTTTCTTTGGTAATTGCACGGTTTTATTATAGTTACTGTAGACTCAGAGAATATTATAGAATGAATTTTCTACTTATTCATAATTAGAAAAGGGGTATATCTACATGAGTAGGAGCCTAGGCATTAATGGCTCATAATGACGTAATAATATCCCAATGGAAAGATATCTGATTCTATACTATTTACATTAATGACATATCCTAATACTCCTCCTCAAGTTGGAACATAGATGTTTAGCATGCCTAACTTGTTACAAAGGTAATCAATCCGAACCCCATTAAGGGCTTTTGTAAATCCCCAAGTTGATCTCCAACCTCACATGTCCTGTAGAAATAAAATTTTCCCCAATCTTCTCACGAGCAAAGTGTTTTGTGCTTTCATGAACTACCAAGTTAGAAGCTATATGTAGCACTGCCTTGTTATCACACCACAACTTTACTGGTAGTGAAGTTTTGAGACCAACTTCCTTCAGTAACTGGTATAGCCACACAATCTCACACATTGATTGTGCCATTGCTTTGTATTCTACTTCTGCGCTAGATCGGGATACCACATCTTGCTTTTTGCTCCTTCAGGATACTAAATTTCCACTTACAAAGACACAATAACCTGTAGTGGACTGTCTAGTAGCGTTAGACCCACCATAGTCTACATCACAAAAACATCTAATATTTGTGTGCCCATGATTGCTTTACAATATACCATGGCCTAGAGATCCTTTCAAGTAATGTAAAACGTGTTCCAAGGCCTCCCATTGATTAATAGTTGGTGATACCATAAATTTCAGGATGAGTTACCGTAAGATAGTTTAGTTTCCCAATCAATCTTCGGTACCTCTCAGGACTCTCAAGTGGTTTGTTCTTCTTAGCATCAAGTTTGCTTTTCTCACCATCACATGAATTATTGTGAACTCCCATCAGCATCAAGTCATGGATTAGGAACTATAGGGAAGTTGTTCGGTGTAGCTCCTAGTTTTTCTGTTTCCTTCAATAAATCCAGGACATATTTCCTTTGTGTCAATAGAATGCCTTTCTTACTCCTTATGCCTTCAGTCTCTAGGAAGTACTTCAATGGTCCCAAATCTTTCGTTTGGAAGTGAGAGGCAAGAAAGGACTTGAGTGATGAAATATTACTGCTTGTAATCACAATGTCATCGACATACACAATTAGGAGAATTGTGCTAGCATGTGTGTTTTGATAGAACACAGAATGATTACACTTACTTTGAGTTAGACCAAACTTCTGAACCACAATGCTAAACTTATCGAACCAACACGAGGGCTTTGCTTTAAGCCATATAAAGATTTTTTTAGACAAAATACTTTTCTAGTGCTAAACCTATTGAACCAAGCACGAGGGCTCTGCTTTAGGCCATATAAAGATTTTCTTAGATGACATTTTTCCATTCTCCCCCTGAGCAACAAAGCTTGGCGATTGCATCAGATAGACTTTTTCATGAAGATCACAATGCAGAAACGCATTTTTTATATATTGATGAAGTTCCCAACCATGTGTAGCTGTCATAGAGATAAAAAGGCAAATAGATGATAACTTAGCCGCATGAGAAAAGGTTTCAAAATAATCAACTCCATAAGTTTGAGCATTACCCTTAGCGACTAGGTAAGCCTTAAGGCGTTCAAGAGTATCATCAGCCTTGGTTTTGATAGTAAATACCCTCTTACATCCAATGGTCTTTTCCCCGACAAGTAAGTCCACTAAGTTCCAAGTACCTACTTGATCAAGGGGTATAATCTCTTCTTCCATTGCAGCACGCCAACCCGGGTGAGTTAAGGCTTCATGAAGAGTTTTAGGTATGGCAATAGATTCTAAGGAAGCAATAAAGGCACTAGAAGTAGGAGACAAATGATCATAAGAGACAAAGTTTAAAATAGGATATGGAGATGCACAAGTGCATTTACCTTTACAGAGGGCAATGGGCAAGTCAAGAGAGGTGTCATTCACAGGAATTGCAGCTACCTTAGGATCAGTAACAGGCTCAGAACTTAGAAGTGCCTCAGAGTCAATGGCTAGGTCGGAATGGGACACAGGGCCAAAAGCATTCAATGTAGGATTCGATGAAGAAGTAGATAAAGGAGGTGTCTCCGATTCAGTGACTGGACCAAAATGAGACTCAAGACCAAGGTCACTTAAAGCAGGATTTGATGAGATAATGGAGGGTCTAAATCTAGGCAGGCGTCAATATTATCCTTGGGACGTCTAGTGTAAAATTTTGTGAACGTGGGGCTATCAAATGCATGAACCAGCGGAGGGGCCTGAGTTGAAGTAGGTTGAATGACTTGGTAGACTAGGAAGTCATCATCTTCCCCAGGTGGGAAAGATGCAGAAGGCTTAGATGGGGGTGAAAAATAAGGGAGTGACTCATGAAAAGTGACGTCTGTAGACACTACCTATTAAGGGTAAGAGAAAAGCATTGATACCCTTTTTGTAGCCGAGAATACACAAGGAAAACACATTTAAGGGATTTAGGGTTTAATTTGGTGACTTGGGGCCGAACGTCCCGAACAAAGCAAACACATCCGAAAGTTTTCGAATCAATGGGAAACATAGACTTTGAAGTAAAGAGAGCAACATATGAAATGTTGCCATCAAGGACCGAAGAAGGTATACAATTGATGAGAAAATAAGCAGTGGAGATTGCATCAACCCAAAATGGCTTCGGAATCTTCATTTGAAATATAAGAGTTGTGCCACTTCAAGTAAGTGGTGATTTTTTCTTTCAGCAACACCATTTTGAACCGATGTGTCTACGCAAGAGGTTTGATGAAGGATACCATACTGGACTATATAAGATTGAAAAGATGACGAAAGATATTCTTTAGTATTATCACTATGGAAAATACGGACAGGAACCCCATATTAAGTTTTAATTTCATCACAGAAGGCACAAAAATGAGATAATAACTCAACAATTCTTCATAAGATATAACCAGGTGACCCGAGAATAATCATCAACAAATGTAACAAAGTATTTGAAGCCTAGCTTCGACTCAACAGGACAAGGGCCCCAGACATCGGAATGAACTAACTCAAAGGGTGATGCGGCTCGCTTAGTAAGACGAGGCAGAAGAGGAAGGCGGTGATGTTTGGCAAACTGACATAAATCACACTCTAAGTATGACAAATGCTGAAACTGAGGATACAACTTCTTTAGAGAGAATTCCAAGCCTTCTGCATCTTTCCCACTTGGGGAAGATGATGACTTCCTAGTTTACTAGGTCATTCAACCTATTTTAGCTCAGGCCCCTCTGCTGGTTCATGCATTTGATCACTGCACCAAATCATCAAGGAAATAATGGCCGCCAGATTCATAGCCCCTACTAACAATCTTCTTCGTGGTGAGATCTTGAATCAAGTAATAATCAGGGAAAAGTAAGACACAATAGTTCAAGGTACGAGTAAGCTTGCTAAGGGAAAGAAGATTAAAGGCTAGGCCATGTACATCCAGTACAGAGGATAATTGAATAAAAGGAGTGACACTAATGGTATCGGAACCAAAGACACGTGAGTCAGACCCATTGGCAATGGTAATATTTGATGGATTGGCATGGGAATTATAAGTGGAGAAGAGATTACGGTTACCTGTCATGTGATCAATAGCACCTAAATCTATGATAATTTCTTAACGAGACATGTATTAATATTACTTGTTCGCATAAGACCATAAACAGATGGGGTATTTACCTGCATCTCATGATACCTAACAAACTGTGCATACTCCATAGCAAAAATTATAACCATATCATCAAACGATGCAGAGAAATTGTTATCCATAAAATACTCCAAAACAAGTTTGAGCGACCCACATGCAATACTCAAATCAGCAAAGTTGGATCATATGTCACACGAGGGACAAGTGACCAATAAGTCTTCAAACCAAAATAAATTTAGCACGAAGAGCGGTAGCCACTCCAAGAGCACAAGTTCGAACAGCCACACCAGGGGCTTAATAATGCGACACACTAAGCATTCTAAAATCTCACAAGTCAATGTATAATGTAGATAATATCCCAAAACAATAAATAGAAAGAGGAGAAACCACTATAGCTACACTAGGAGCCAACAAGCATCCCCAACTTGTACAGGACCATACAACACCAAGAACAATAAGCCCAAATAGAAAACACCAAACTAGATCATGAAACCATTAAGGGAATGATGGAAATGATGAGACGATGCCAGCAAGGTGAAGTGTCGTTGGAAACTTTTCGGAATGAAGCATCACGCTCCGGCTCGTGATGGAATCCTGAAATTTCAAATGGCGCATGAGATCCACGCGCTCACCGGACGGTGATGGGTCTTTAGGGAACTACTGATTGGAGCCTTCTGGATCTCCCTATGAGGCGCGTTTGGCTAACGAAGGGTGAGCCGAGGAACCCTATTGGACATGTGCTAGGACGTGAAGCAACAAACTGAGAGAGCAGAGAGCAGAAAAAAATGGAAGGCTTTGATACCATGTAAACTTAGAGAATATTATAGAATGAATTTCTACTTATTCATAATCAGGAAAAGGGTATATATATATGAGTAGAAGCCTAGGCATTAATGGCTTGTAATGACGTAATAATTTATTAATGGAAAGATATCTAATTCTATATTATTTACATTAATGACATATCCTAATAGTTACAAATAGATTTTGTGACCAAGGGTAATTGAGTAAAGTGGAAGGGACTTGATTCCCCTGAATCCCAACAATACTTGAATATAGGGATATCATATAATTGTTTTTAAAACATTTTGTGAAAGATTGTCAAGGTTAATTGTGGATGATAATTGTTTTTGGTTTTTTTTTTGTTTGGGGGGGGGACACTTAGGTCCCAAAAGATCAATTTAATGACAGCCATGCCCTAGGAAAATTTCCAGAAAGATGAAGTGCTTGATGTGCAATTGAGACTCCCATATTTGCAAGTCTTCTATTAGATTCTTTTTGGGGATTTAACTGTTATTAAATTGATTTGTTGTGAATGAAGAAGATTGGTCAAGTCATGAGATTATACTCTTTTTGGGATGCTTGTACTTCCATAGGATGCTGCTTAAGTGTTTGTTTATGCAATTCAGTTCTTTGGGTGGATGGTGACATGAAAGAGATAGTGTGTTTAGTTGGAGAGACACAATTGTTAATTTGTACTGAACTTAGATTAATAATTCATCTAATTCAATAAATTTTTTAAACTCAATAAAATTTTGTCTTTTGTGGTTTATACTGCCTTTTTTATTAATTAAAACTGCAGTTTTTGGGGGAATGTTCATGTGAATTTCTTTAATTGGATAGGTACTCGGTGTTGGTTTAAATACTGAATGGGGGCTTCTGATGTCCAGTATTTCAGAAGACAATGGTGAAGAAACGCCCTTGCAGGTTCTCTATTTACATGTGGATTTTTTCACAGCTTGTGTATCATCAGTATGTTTAACTGTTTAAGGTCTTAATATAGGTACGTTTAAATGGTGTTGCCACTTTCATTGGTATTGTTGGACTCTCTGTTGCTGTTATTGTTTTGATTGTGCTGTTAGCCAGGTAACTTGTTAATCACTAATGCTTTCCATCTGTTCCTTGCATGAAATAGATTTTATTCCATGTCTCTGAAATGTTGAAATTTTAAGCAGATATTTCTCTGGGCATACTAGAGATGCACAAGGACATGTTGAGTTTAAAGCAGGCAAGACAAAAGTTGGTGATGCAATTAATGGGGCAATTAAAATAGTTACAGTTGCGGTATGTGTATTGATAAATACTGGGTTATCCACATGCACATTGGCACATTGCATGTATTTATACTTCTATCTGTATTTGAAAACATTCAAGGGCTTTCAAGTCAGCAATTATTTGGTGATTGTGACTCATTGAACCTTCAGGTGACGATTGTTGTAGTTGCTGTGCCTGAAGGGCTTCCTCTCGCAGTTACCTTAACGTAAGTATGCTAGGGTTCTTAAAAGTAAGACTCGCTTTCTAGAGTTCTAATTTTATTTATCTCTTCATTCTCTGTTACCATATATTGATGGATGTTCAAACTTGGTGCTTGCTCCTTATGGATTGATTGTCATCGCTCTTGTGGTTTAATACTATTGTAATTATCATCTTTTCTTCTTTAAGTGCATCTAAGTTGGCTAAAAAGATGTCATTGACCTTGACAGTGTTATGATTTAGAATCTCAGAGGTTCAGAAAGTAAGGCATATGTGCCATTTGTATAATTTAAGAAAATATCATACTTACCCTTTTATTAAGCATTATATGTATCAATATCAGGTTTTATATGCTCTTTTGGTCCATAACATTATTTGTTTGTGTTATTTATTTGAATCTCAATTTTCTCCTACTTATAATTTTTTCTTATTTAATTGTTTTAGACTTGCCTACTCCATGAGAAAAATGATGGCGGACAAAGCTTTGGTAAGACCTTGATTTTTGTGTTTCAATTTCATTTTGTCATATTTATTTGCTAAATATTCTTGAGTACAACAAATAAAACTGCAGGTGAGGAGGCTTTCAGCCTGTGAGACAATGGGCTCTGCCACAACCATCTGTAGTGATAAGACTGGTACATTGACCACTAATCAGGTTTGTTACGATATGCAGCTTTCAGAGTCTTGGAACTTCCAATTTAATTTTTCTTACGCTTTTTTACATCAACTTAGTAAGATAAGGCTTGTTGTTGTTGTATGTTACATCAACTTCTTTGTAGTGTATTTGTTGCAAGTGTTTCATCTTGTAGTGGTATCAGTTCTAGACAGCTCTTTCAGAGTAAAAGCCGGTTCAGAATCTCATCTAACCTGTTAATCTGATAGCTCATGACACATAAATACGGAAGGGCAGAAGTTTTGAGCTTTTGTCAGTAGCCTTTGAGTTGGATAAAAATTTTGTGGAAGTAACTGCTTTTGGCCTAGGTTTGTTGAGTAGTAGAGTGTGTAGAATTCTTTCAAATTTCATGAATTCTTTGATTGACAGATGACTGTGGTTGAGGCTTACAGTGGTGAGAAGAAGATTAGTCCACCTCACAACAAGTCACAGATCTCTCCGAATCTCTGTGCCTTGATCATTGAAGGCGTTGCACAGAACACCAATGGTAGTGTCTATACGGATGGGGTACGCCGGAACTAATTTCCCTTCTCTTTATTCATGTTTCATGCCAACTGCGTATGCTGAAATAGATTGCAACTGCATGGATATTTTATATTATCTTTTATAGGGTGATGTTGAGGTTTCTGGATCACCAACTGAAAAGGCAATTCTACATTGGGGAATTAAGGTTTGTTTCATACATAATTTGTCTTATTTTTAAGTAGATTTTTTTTTCTAAGAAAATTAAACAATTTCTGACTGTTTAAGTAACTCAGCTGGGGATGAATTTTGAGGCTGTCAGATCAGAGTCATCAATTATTCATGTTTTTCCATTTAATTCAGAGAAAAAACGTGGGGGAGTTGCAGTAAAGACGGTACGATTTTACAGTCTGATACTTTAAGCTTACTGCATTTTTGCTTGCATGTCATGTTTGCCATATCAATAAGGCTAATGCACTGCGATATTTACTTGTACGATTTTAGTGTCTGGTACTCTAGGGTTTACTTTTTTTTCTTGTCTTAAACTATGATGAGCTTGTAGTTAATATACGTACCTAAAGCCTTAAAAACTTGTGAGACAAGAATGAAGAGAAAGGGTAATAGAGCACCAAAGATCGTATTCTGCTGATGAGGGGGCTAGAGAGGAAGGAGAGAGAAGACATGACTAACCCGTCACAGGAGGGATATCCAAGTGTGTAAGACAAATTGAGAGAAAAGTATATTTGCGTTGATTCACTGACTAGGTTTATATACAAGAGAATAAGAGAATAAGTAGACGCGTAGAATTAATTACAGACGCGTAAAATCAAAACTAATTAAAACTAATTAATACAGGAATATCTCCTAATCTAATATTTCCTAAACTAACACTCCCCCTCAAGTTGGAGCATAGATGTTAATCAACCCAACTTGGTACAAAGATAATTTACACGTATCCCAGTCAAAGCTTTAGTCAATAAATCTCCTAATTGATCACCAGACTTCACGTGCCCTGTAGAAATGAATTTCTTCTTAATCATATCACCCACAAAATGACAATCAATCTCAATATGCTTTGTACGTTCATGAAACACAGAATTAGAGGCAATATGAAGAGCAGCCTTGTTATCACACCACAACTTAGCTGGTAATTGAGTAGTCAGTCCAACCTCAGTCATCAATTGATGAATCCACACAATCTCCTGTGATGATTGAGCCATAGCTCTATATTTGGCTTCTGCACTAGATTTAGAAACCACATCTTGCTTCTTACTTCGCCAGGATACCAAATTTCCACCTACGAACACACAGTATCCTGTAGTGGATCGTCTTGTTGTCTTGGATCTAGTATGATCTGCATCGCAAAAACACTCAATATTTGTATGACCATGATTGGTATACAGAATTCCACGGCTTGGTGCACCTTTCAAGTAATGTAGGATATGTTCCAAAGCTTCCCACTGAGCAACTGTTGGAGCTTGCATAAATTGACTCAGAATACTTACAGAAAAAGTGATGTCAGGACGAGTTACCGTGAGATAATTCAACCTACCAATTAATCTTCGATATCTCTCAGGATATGGAAACTGCTTAATCTTCTTAGGGTCTATCTTCTTCTGAATATCTTCAGGAAGTTCATCATATGGCACACTATCATTCATGTCCAGAAAAGGATTAGGAATCATAGGGACACTACTTGGTAAAACACCTAGTTTTCCAGTTTCATTCAGTAAGTCCAGAACGTATTTTCTCTGAGATAAGAGAATACCCTTCTTATTTCTCATAACCTCGATCCCGAGAAAGTACTTCAGTGTTCCCAAGTCTTTTGTTTGAAAATGAGAACTAAGAAAGGTTTTGAGCAATGAAATTCCTGACACATTACTTCCTGTAATAACAATATCATCAACGTAGACAACCAGAAGAATCAACCCCTCAGTAGTGTGCTGATAGAATACAGAATGATCACACTTGCTTTGGCTTAGGCCAAACTTCTGTACCACAGAACTGAATCTGTCAAACCAAGCACGAGGACTCTGTTTCAAACCATATAAGGACTTCTAAAGGTAACATACCTTGCCTTTCTCCCCCTGAGCAACAAACCCAGGTGGTTGCTCCATATAAACTTCTTCAAAAAGATCACCGTTCAAAAAAGCATTCTTCACATCTAGTTGATGTAAATCCCAGCCATAAGACGCGGCCATAGAAATGAACAGTCGTACAGACGACAACTTGGCCACGGGAGAAAAAGTTTATGAATAATCAACGCCATATGTCTGAGCATAGCCTTTAGCAACTAAGCGAGCCTTGAGATGTTCCAGAGTCCCATCAGCTTTGGTTTTAATCACAAACACCCACTTACACCCAATTGCCTTCTTGCCAGGAGGCAGATCAATTAAATGCCAAGTGCTAGCCATTTCCAGGGCCGTCATCTCTTCTTCCATCGTTGCACGCCAACCAGGGTGGGCTAGAGCTTGAGATAAGGAAGTAGGGATAGCAATGGAATCTAGGGTGGTAACCAAGGAGTAGGATGGAGAAGACAAATTATCGTAAGATACAAAATTAGAGATAGGATAAGTACAGGTCCTCCTACCTTTGCGTAAGGCGATAGGTAAGTCATCAGAAAGATCAGAAGAGTCATAAGAAACTGGATTGTCAGAATTATCTAAAGCTTCAGATGTGTTTATGGATATGGGAATATCAGGATTGTCAGTAGGAATGGAGGATGTATCTGGCACAGTTTCAGGTACATGAGTAGGCAGGGGTGCAACTGGAATAAGATCAGAGGACGAAGTAGTCACTGGAAAAGGGTTATGAACCGTAGAATGAACATTCCGTTCGCTAAGCCGTTTCCGATAATAATGATGGATAGGGGGAACTGGCCGAGACACCTGTACCGGATCAGAGACTTGCACTGGTGATTCATGAACCTCGTACACCAAGACACTATCAAGATCAGGATTGGACTCAGAGGACAACGATGGGGTAGAATAGAATGGAGTGGACTCATGAAAAGTAACATCAGTAGACACAAGATACCGACGTAAATCAGGAGAATAACACTGATAACCCTTCTGAAATCGAGAATAACCAAGAAAGATACATTTTAGAGACTTAGGATCAAGTTTGGTGACCGTGGGCCGAACATCTCGAACAAAACAGACACAACCAAAAATCTTGGGGTCAATAAGAAATAGTGGAGCTGAGGGAAACAGAGTTGTATAGGGTGTAGCTCCACTAAGGATGGGAGTGGGCATACAATTAATGAGGAAACAGGTAGTAGGCACAGCATCGGGCCAAAAGGACTTAGGAACGGTCATTTGAAACATGAGAGCCCGAGCAACTTCTAATAAGTGCCGATTCTTTCTTTCAGCAACACCATTTTGTGTTGGTGTATCTGGACTAGAAGTTTGATGAATTATGCCATTTTGTTGCATATACGTTTGAAACCGATGAGAAAGGTATTCTTTGGCATTATCACTTCGTAAGATTTTGACAGAAACACCAAACTGATTTTTAATTTCAGCACAATAATTGCAAAAGATCGAAAACAATTCAGAACGGTTCTTCATTAGATAAAGCCAAGTAAGTCTAGAAGAATCATCAACAAATGTAACAAAATACTGAAAACCTGATTTGGACGAAACATGACACGGACCCCAAATATCAGAATGAACTAAATCAAAAGGGGACGCAGCCCGTTTATTGACGCGAGGTGTCAGATGAACTCTACGATTCACACTCTAAAGATGACAGACTCGAAAACTGAGGAAACATTTTCTTCAAAGATGATAAGGACATATGACCAAAACGACAATGAAAGTCAAATGCAGAAGAACCATCAGCACAAGCAACCGAACGCAGGACATGCTCCTCGAGAAAGTAATGTCCACCAGATTCATAACCCCTACTAATAATATGCTTCATCGTGAGATCCTGTATTAAATAATGATCAGGAAAAAATGAGATGAAGCAGTTGAGTTTCCGAGTCAGTTTACTGGGGGATATTAGATTAAACACAAGATCAGGAACATTCAAAACTGAAGATAGAGAAAGGGATGGAGTAACATTGACAGTGCCAGATCCAAGGATACAAGAGGGGGAACCATTAGCAATAGTTATGGATGAAGGGTTGGCAAGCGGTGCATACATGGATAATAAATGAAAGTTACCTATCATGTGGTTAGTGGCACCGGAATCAATGATCCACCTCGTAGTAGAAGGTGTTGAGTTACCTGTGACGAGGGCACTAGGAGAAGGATCTTCAGAACCATTCGTAGATTGCACCACATTAGCAGATCCGCCACTACGGTTCTTATTCTGTAATTTGCGACAATTCCTCTTGATATGACCTGGTTCTTTACAATAATTGCAATAAAATGTTCCACCAGAATTATAATTTTGAGAACCAGAATTCTGATGCCCACTTCCCTGTCTAGGAGTATTATATTTATCAAAAAGGGCCTTTACCAGCAAGAGCACTGAAAGGAGCAATAGAGGAAGGCTCTCCTTCAGCACGCAAAATACGAGAATATACCTCTTCAAGTGATGGAAGTTCAAAACTGGACAAAATTTGAGACCGAACTGTCTTATAAGAAGAATCTAGAGCATTAAGAAAACTGATAATGCCCAGTTTCTCCTGATTTGCCGCCCGAACGTCACGATCAGCATCAACTGACATTAACATCTTCATCTCTTCAAACATTTTGGTGAACTCAACAAAAAAATCTTGGAGAGATCGTCCATTCTGTTTCCGGTTAATGTCTGTACAAACTTCATAAAGACGATTAATATTACCTTTTCCCGAAAATAGAACCTTAAGTCGATCAAGAACCTCTTTTACAGTCTCACAATGGCGAACAGATGCCCAGACTTAAACTTCAATGGAGTTCTGGATCTGCAAAAAAAGTCTGGAATCTGCCCTTTCCCAAGCCATATCAGGATCGTCTTTAGGACGAGGTTTATTCATATGATCTTCCTTCTCAATACTCAGCAAGTATTTTCTGATTGTTTTACTCCAATCATGATAATTCTTCCAGTTCAATTTATGCTCAGTAATTTTGTTCATAACAGGCATAATCTCAGCATTAATCTTAGGCTTAGAATCTCCCATAATAAAGTAACCAAATAAACAGCCCCAAAAAATCTGAATAATCAAGGAGGTTGCAAAATATTCTTGAATAAAAAGAATAAAAAAAAAAGGGAATCAGACCCGGACAGGAAAATATAATCTGGATAGGAAATACCCAAACAACAAACGGTGGAATTATTGGACACCACCACCAGAGCTTGGCCGGAATTTGTCAGACGAACACAACGCCGGAAAAGCATCTCAAATGGGTCTCTCACGCGCCGTCACGCACCGTCGGAGTGTGGCTGGTACGTTGGCGAGTGAAAACCACGCGCCGCCTTATGGACGTCGGAATCTGATCGGACCACCTGGGTTAGGCCGATCGGAGCACGGGGAAGCTTCCTGGGTGGCGCGTGTTACGAGATCTGAACCTGGGTAGATCGTTCACACTCTCTCTCTCTCTGTCTTTATGTACTGTATGCTCTCTCCCTCTTTCTCCAGGAAGTCAAAAAAGCAAATCTAGAACCCTAAAAGCTAAGAGGCTCTGATACCATGTAAGACAAATTGAGAGAAAAGTATATTTGCATTGATTCACTGACTAGGTTTATATACAAGAGAATAAAAGAATAAGCAGACGCGTAGAATTAATTGCAGACGCGTAAAATCAAAACTAATTAAAACTAATTAATACAGGAATATCTTCTAATCTAATATTTCCTAAACTAACAAAGTGATTGTATAACAGAGAAGAAAATTGCTGTCAGCCATTCTAAATGTCAAAGGCTACTAGCTTTGCCTTGCCATACATTGCATATAGTGGATGTTAGAGCCGCTAAAAAACGGTGCATGGAACATAGTCCTCCAGAGCAATGTGCTATGCACTATAGCTATTTCTATAATACAACAACAATAAAGCCTTGTCCCACTAGGACTATAGCCATTGCTATATCTCACTATAATTGACTATGAGAATCACAACTTACATGTCTAAATTTTTACTTCAACTAGTCTTGGAAACCTAATATCAACAGCCTTTGCTTGTGCTCTGGATTAATCGACTTGTCATCACAATAATCTATTATCTACCTAAGTATTTTGTGTCTTCTTTTTATTCCAGGGCTTTCTAACTTTGAGGTTTTTCATTTCCACAGCTTGACTCTCAAGTTCATATACATTGGAAAGGTGCTGCTGAGATAGTCCTTGCCTGTTGTACATGGTATATTGATGCAAATGGCCAGTTAGTGCAGATGGATGAAGAGAAGGTTTGACAAAATAGTTATATTCTAAGATCAATGATGAAGTGATCTTTTTCCTTTTTATTTTGTTTATATTTGGAAGTCAGCTAGTGGCCAAAAACAAAATGGAAGTCGGCTCAGATGATAGTCTTATCTTAGAAGAATATTCCCCGAAGAATTCCCCCATTTTTACCATCTTTTGTCATTTTACTGCATTCTGCCAGTATATAATTGCTTTTTGTTCATGGAAATTTTGAAAATGTTGATATATGTGCACCTGAAAACATAAAACAAAAGTAAATTCAAGTGGTACATGGGTTGTTAGGATGAGTTTTGATGATATCCTGTTCAACAAATATGAAAGTTTGATTAACACATAATTTCTTGGCTTGCAGATGACATGTTTTCAAAAAGCTATTGAAGATATGGCTGCTGATAGTTTACGTTGTGTTGCCATGGCATATAGATCATATGAAATGACAAGTGTTCCAACTAGTGAAGAAGAACTTGCTCACTGGTCACTACCAGAGGATAATCTCATTTTACTTGCTATTGTTGGTCTGAAGGTGCGTATTTTCTCCAGATGTAAGCCCCCCACTGTCATCATCTTATTATCAGTGGCTACTAGGTCCTGATTGTCTATCTTATATATGCCCTTCTGTTGCATGATGGGTATGAAGGTGCTGCAAACATGGTATATGAGTACTGTATTAATTCAAAAAATGGTCCAGAGTTGAGCTCTGATTACAGAATGATGTGAAACTGAAGAAAAATGGCACAATCCCTGGTTTTTGAGAGACCAGGACCTTTCTCTGCGTAATGCAGAAGCCCATATTGATTCTCACTTGCTGACCTACGACAGCCATCAGTTGTTATAATTATGTTATGTCTTAAGATCTCCCCAGTAGGGCAAATCTCCAGAATGAAGACCTTTGTTACGGAATTTGATAATCACACTTATTACCATGTATATTTTTATGATTTCTCCTCTGTCAATGCAGGATCCCTGTCGACCTGGTGTCAAAGAAGCTGTGCTACTTTGCCAGAAAGCAGGAGTTAAGGTGAACAATTTATGCTACTGTGTCCATTTCAAGTTTAGATATGCTTGGCTCATTTAGCTTGTACAAATATAATCCCGTTGGAAAAAGTTCATTATATTATTCAAATTCAATTTTATAGTATTTGAGATATTGTATTAGCTCAAATGTTATTATTCCCATTTTAGAAATCGTGAGACATGCAGTTTGTTTGAATTCCCATTATTCTATGTTCTCAATACTGAAAAAAGTTGGTTGACTATTGGATTTTCTCAAGTTCACAGGGAGGAAGAAATTTTTTTGTAGATGATCAGGTTTTAGTTTGGATTGCTGTAGTTAGATTTATCATGCTTTTTTTCTGACATCTGTTTCATGTCGCGGAACTGGTGAGAATTTACTATCTATTCTGATTTTTTTTTTGGTTGTAGTAGAACTACTTAATTACAAATATCAATTTCTTCTACTATTATCTTCATCTGCTTTTCAATATCATTGGATTAAGAAATGCAGCTTGCTTGTTTATACGGTGTTCTGTGTTCATATAATAATAGTAATCTGATGAGTACTTATTCTCTGACCTCAGGTACGAATGGTGACTGGTGACAATATAAAAACTGCTAAATCAATTGCTGTAGAGTGTGGAATACTTCGATCATTGGCAGAAGCTGTGGAGCCGATCATCTTTGAAGGAAGAGTGACAAACATCAATGAAGGAAAAGAGCCAAACATCATTGAAGGAAAATCATTTCGTGCATTGTCAGATGAACAGAGAAAACAAATTGCCCAAAGTTTATTGGTACTTGACTACTTTGACAAACCCTTGGTTTGCGTTCTTAATGTGATGTAGCTCCCTTGAAAATTTGGATGAGTATCAGTTCTGTGTGCATATAGGTTATGGGACGGTCTTCTCCTAATGACAAGCTTCTGCTTGTGAAAGCATTGAGGAACAAGGGGGATGTCGTGGCTGTCACGGGAGACGGAACTAATGATGCTCCTGCCCTACATGAGGTTTGCAAAGAACTTTATGTTCTTTTAAGCTTGCATTTCTTTTGTTATTGCCTGAAGTTGGCTGCATTTGGAAATAATAAGTTAATAACAAATTGTTATAATTGCTTGGTCTATTTTATATTTTTCTTGGTTCAAAGTAATTGTAGAATGACTGGTGCTCATATGGATTCTCATTGCTTCTACACTTTGTGATTTTTAATTTGAATTTTATTTTCTCTGACCATTGTGGGATTGTCCCCCGCCTACCCCCCCCCCCCCCCCCCAAAAAAAAAACAGAAAAAGAAAATTACGCAAACTAGTTTATATTTTCATGACTGTCATTTGAAATGTTATACCTTTTGGAGTTCAGGCCGATGTAGGTCTTGCAATGGGTATTCAAGGGACAGAAGTTGCAAAAGAGAGTTCAGATATCGTTATTTTGGACGACAATTTTGCTTCCGTCGTGAAGGTTAGCCCTCTATCCTTACTTAGATGTTAGGTTTGCCTTTTTAAAAATTAATCGTGCTCATTAACATTCACCTCTTGAAGAAGAGTGCATCTTAAGATGCAGCAAATACTATTTCATTTATTTAGAATTCTCTGTGTGAGGTTGATTGACAAGCTGTGAGCAGAATCTTTTTTTGAAGCGAATTCTTAATCAATATTTAAAATGTACATCATAATTATTTTATTTAGTTGGCTTTTGTGAATTCAATTAAATGCAGGTTGTGAGATGGGGGCGGTCTGTATATGCTAATATTCAGAAATTTATCCAGTTCCAACTTACTGTCAACGTTGCAGCTTTGGTTATTAATGTTATTTCTGCAGTTTCCTCTGGCGATGTCCCACTAAATGCAGTACAGGTAACCACTGTTTCCACTTCCCATCACTCTCTCTGCCTCTCTCACTTGCGCTAGTTTTTTTTGGCAGACATTTTTATTTTCTTTATTTCTATCTGATTTCTACAGCTTCTTTGGGTAAATCTTATCATGGATACACTCGGAGCACTAGCCTTGGCAACTGAACCACCTACAGATCATTTGATGGATCGGACTCCTGTTGGTAGAAGGTGAGATTTTTCTTCTTCCATTTTTTAATGGTTTGGGTCATTACTTGATATTTTGGATGTTTCCATGTGTCTGATATGTTACTCCTTTGGTGCCTGTTGCTTGCGAACACAAGTAGGAATGGTGCAGATCAATACAATAGTGCTAGGAAAGTCATTTTTTTATCATTGTTTATTTGAATTCAGTAATGCAATTGAAAAATGAATAATGTATGATTCCAAGGATTACATCTCCTTCAAGGAATAAAAACATAGCAGGGTAGAATCCGACAATCCGTAGTTATTAATAGCACATATGCAGCACGAAATACTCGAAAATGATGTAGGACTTGACATTTAGTGCTGATCTCCGTGAAAATGTAATTTACAATCTAAAATTTTCAAAATGCGATTGATAATGTCTAATAAATATGGAAAACCAAGTTGCATTAAGAAATCCTCATAACAGCTGATTAGTCCCAAGACACTCAATTCCTTAAAAAAATTTAATATTTTACTTTTATTAAAGAAATCCTCATAACAGCTGCTAACACAGCAATGAATATCACTCTGAGTTGAGTGACCTAATGCTGCTTTTAACTTCCTTTGACTTGTAGTGTTTACCATACTTGGGAAACAAAACTCGTTGCTTTTGTTATTTCTCCTTCTAGTTCTAATTATAAGGCTTTTATTGTTCCTTATTCGCAATGGAGGGTATCATCTCATTTTGATATAAATTTTATTCTTAGTTTTGAACTCGGTTTCCCTTGTTTAAATGATACGTTCCCCTTGGAATGGAAGCATGCATATACCTTATGATAACTTGTACGATTCTATGACAATGAATCAGTTTGCTTTACCGTGCAGCTATGATTGTCTACATGCATGCATGTGCCGCTACACCCAGGGTTCCTTGGGTAAAGGCTAAATTTCTATATGAATGATTGAATATATGTAAAGTATTTGTGAATGAAGCTGTTAAATTCGCAGATTCTTACAAAACAATCAATGCTACGTCTCTTTATGCCTGGATGATTTCTTTGAGATGAGTATGACTAACTCTAGTATTCCTTTCAGTGAACCTCTTATAACACGCTACATGTGGAGGAATCTGCTTATACAGGTAAATCTGTTTATCCTTTATGCTGACACATTTTTTTACTACTTTTCATGGAAATATTTGGAGGTTTGGTGCGGATTTTGAACTGTGGGGGCATGGCTTCACCATTCCTGGAATGAATTCTATAATATTTAGTTTGTCCCTGATTGGATAATCAAATTACTGGTCGGAACTTTTTCAGGCAGCTTATCAAGTGTCTGTTCTGCTTGTGCTGACTTTTCGAGGCACCACTTTATTGCATCTGAAGCATCACGCTGACGCTACCAAAGTGAAGAACACTTTAATATTCAATGCATTTGTTCTCTGTCAAGTAAGTCCTTAATTCCACTAAAATTTGTTGAAGGAACAACTGGTTTACGTGTAGCTTATACTAAGAAATAGGGTTAAAATATATCCATTGCTATAGAATCTGGAAGGTTTTGCTGTCGTAGTAGTTCCAATTTTTCTCAGCTTTAATTTGTTTTACATGTAAGTTTCAGCTGTTCCTTCCTTTGTTTAATTTGGGATTAAGTGGTGAATCTCTTTATTCAGTACAGTATGCATTATTCAATTTTACATTGGTTTGATGGAGGGGAATGGAAGGGGATGGATAGGGGGGAAGGACAAGAGATGAAAGGGTTTAGTATTACCTTGTTCGATAATGTAAAAGGGGAGGGGAATGAATGAGTTTTGTGTTTGGTTTAAAAGAGGAGGGGAGGGAATGTAATGATTAACTTACCATTATATCCTTATATGATAGTTCATGTTTGTAATTAATATGTATTATATATTCTTAACCATAATTATATAATTTTTATTTCTAATTAATTTAAGTAATAATATATTTAATTTACTAATTAATGTAGTAATACTTTTATTTATAATAAATAAATATTTTAAAATGGAAGAATATTTTTTATCAATAATCATATTTTTTATTTTAAATTTAATAATATTTTTTATTTATAATAATATATTTACATTTTAAATTTTTTATAATAATATTTTTTATAACAATATGCTTTTAACTATTATTTTATTTTTAAAAATAAATTTAATTAATTTTTATAATATATTTTTAATTACAATTATTTAATTTTTTTAATCACCTTTATAATAATATAAATTTATTACAATATATTTTATTTATTTTTATTTTATTATAATATATTTATTAATTAAAATAATTTTTTTCTTAAGGGTGTTAATGAAATAACAGAAAATGTGTAGGGGTGAAATTGATTTAAAATTTGGCTCCCCACCAAAAAACTCCAATTTGAAAGGGAGCCAAAATGGGCATTAATAAAATTAAATTTTGGCTCCCCTTCTCTCCAAAGTGGAAGCGATCATTCCATCCCCTCCCTTCCAACCAAACACATTCTTAATTGGGCTTTTTAGGCTTGAAGCTTTGTTAGGATGATTTACCTAGTTTGATGTTTTAAAATTGACGAAGCATAACTTCAATTTTGAAGTTCCTCAGGACACTAGTGCGATGCTTGTTCAGCTAGTATAAACTAGAGGACTTTGGGCTGCTAGTTCCACTGCTTAGGCTAGCCTCTCCATGCTTGTATAGCTTAGCCAACTTTTATTCTTCCTGGTCAACATCTATTTAGTTGGATTCTTCTTTCTTCCTTTCTATGGCTAGTCCTTTTGATGTCAAAGAAATTTTGAGAACTGTCCTACATCATTTTGCATCTACTGCTCACATGTGGAGCTATCATATAATTGTAATTTTTGTTTTGTCTAGTTCTCATATAAATAAATAATGATATCGAAAATACGTTCTTGAAAGTGCAGGTTTTTAATGAATTTAATGCTAGAAAGCCAGAGGAAAAGAACATATTCAGGGGAATCACAAAAAACTACCTCTTCATGGCGATAGTAGCATTAACTGTCGTGCTTCAGGTCAGACTTGTTTGATGCACCCTCGGTTGGTCTTTGCTATATTTTTGGAATACTCAATAAGCCGATGATCAACTTGCTTTTTTTTTTTTTTTTTTTGTTGAATAGATTGTCATCATTCAATTCCTGGGGAAGTTCACTTCAACAGTGAGGCTTAATTGGAAGCAGTGGCTCATCTGCGTTATCATTGGAATTATCAGGTTAGTTTATAGCCATGAATACATTCATTTTTCAAGGGTATCTTTGTCCTAGGCGTATTAAATAAACTGCATTTGGTGAGTTTCCATCAGATATTTTGCAGTGAAAGCTTGGACAGGTCATGATTGGTTAATTTCTTAATTAAATTGTTATAAGAATGTAATTAAGAGAGGTTAAATGGCATTTGTTGGGTGATATGAAGTCCAGAGCTTGCCTCGTGTATATATGAGTGCTAATAGGAATTAGTCTCTGCTTCTTCAGCTGGCCTCTTGCCTTTTTTGGGAAATTCATACGCGTGCCAGGGAGTGACTTTTACCAGCGGATGTATCAGCCTTTCTCCAGTCATCCAGTAACTCGGTCAGGAGGAACCTGAATTCTCGATGCGTGCAAGTCTTGATCTTCCGGCTTCTATAACTACCTCCTCATTTGTGTTCAAGTCTCAGGGCGTGGCACAAGTACTTCTATTATGGGAATAGCGTAGTGGTAGCATTATTGTTTTCCTTTTCCTTTTTCCTTTTAAGAGGTGCGGAATTATTCTAGCTTGTTCTCTTCCCTTCAATTCTAGAGGTGCCTAGGTTCTAACAAGTGTATACGGACGGAATTTTATAGTCTTGGTATTTTTTTGCACTGTATTCTCTCTCTCTCTCTGTTTTTTTTTTTTTGGGTGGGGTGATGATTGGATTTTGTGATTGAGGAAGTGTACTGCAAAAGTAAATATACAATATTATTCAATTTATTTATGTTCTTGTATTCATTATATTGGATTTCCTTTCTTGCATGCATTCATGCATTCTGCGAAAAGCATTACATATAAATGTAACTGCACATATGATGTTCACATTTCATTATTATCATAATCATCTATTATTTTTTTTTCTTTATCTCTTTCCAAATACAAAAGATCCTGATTGTATATTCGTCTCCATTTATAATTCAATTAACCACCCAAATATATACAAGATCCAAATTGGCAGACGTAAATTCTGCTCCTGGCCACAAATGAATTGTGCTTTTGATGACAGACAAACGTAACACTGAAGAGAAGCACACTTGAAGTTGGAATCTTCGAAACTATAACAGTATGATAACAGTTTCATGTCAACTTTACATCTACCCTCGCGGCAAATTATTCAGCATAATCCATTCAAAAACCACGACCATTTACTGCTATAAGCCAGATAATAATAACATTAACATGCTGCGACGATTTTCTCGATATTGAAGCACATCCACATTTAACTTGTACAATACAAAAAATTACTTAAAATAAGTTAATTCAAACATACATTAATGTGCGAGGTTTTCGTGAAGCAGACAGTGAAAATGGTGCATGGCCAGCTCAACGGTTGGAGCATATCTGCCAACTGAATATGCAGGAGACTCAAGGCCCTTCTGAACACTTTCACACAGAACAATATCTTCGATCTGCATATAAACAACAACATCAACCAAACATCTTGTCAACCAAATTATCATATATATTACCTGCACTTTCTCGCTATCCTGTAAGCTTTTGCCTGTGAAATCTGTGTCATCCTGATAGGGCAGAGAGGTAAAGTAAGTGAGAACCTATTTATTTTCAATTTCACTGCAATTCATATATAACCGTGTCTACAGGAACTATGGAACCAATAAAATAGGAAATTCATTATAATTCTGCTTAAATTTCTAAGAGAAAATATGTTAAAGCATATCTTAGCTGAACTTCGGTTCACAACCTCATGGTAGAAGTCCTAAAATTTTCTCACGGTCATTTACATATTCCAAAAACTAAGTGCTCTTTGCTTAATTTGAGCTAGAATCTTTGCATCTTATTTTTATGGACGTTCTCAACATTTCATAGATTCATCACAACAAAGAACCCTGCCACAAAAGCTCCATCACCTAATGCCTATGTTTCTCTAAATTTCTATCCTCCATGTGCACTAAGTACGAAATGATCGATATCCTCCATGGTACAAGAATAACACGTTACCTTTAGGGAGTGTTCAAGATAGTAATCAAAAACTACTTGGCATTTGTTATGTCCTAGCGGAAGTACAAGATTGGTGTCCATCCAGGGTCCATATCTGCAATTTGGAAAACATCGAAAGTTAAGAAAGTCTACTATTTTACATGTTAATTACTCAAAACGACCAAGTGAGTACCTATTTATCATGAAGTTAGGATAAACAAAAGCATATATAGCATTTTTTCCAAGTCGGTCATAGCTCTCGTTCCTTTTCACTGAGCTGCTTTCACAACTTTGAATGCTTACCCTTTCAAACATCTACATAATTAAATACAGACCCAAAAAACTCTTGGTTACAATGAACAATGAAAGCCCAATATCAGGAGCATTTTATTCTATGAATATTCTTTTTTTCGCATTAATTAGTGCATAAAAATAGATATATTTTTTTTTGGGGGGAGAACCTTCCGGGATTTTTTTTTCCCTGGGAGGGGAAGGCTCCCAGAAATAACACAAGTCAAGAATTGTACAATTTTGATTATTATAGTTGGGCACTATAATTGAACTAGGTAGGAAAAAAAACTGGAGGAAGGTAATGAGGAAAATAAATATATCAGACAACGCATTGTGTCTTTTTATTTTTCCTTTTTTGGCCAGAAGATAATCCATCGTGTCAAGAAACATCATTAATCTACAATCACTCCCTTTCAACTCTTCCTATTGTAACTCTCACAAAACATGCCTGACATTCACATGCTACACTGATCGGTAAAAATGAAGTGCTTTCCAAATGAGAGTAAAGAATAATACATTGATGGAATAGGAATCAAGCTTTAGACCAGAAGCAAGGCCTTTATGCGCATATGGTACATGATAGCCACCATCTAAGTAGTTATCACAAAATACCTGCAAATAAAATACCCAAAATTACCAGTGTCCTAGTATCTCCATTGTACCATATCATACATATTAAAATAAGATTAACCTTAACCTTCTAAAGAACAAATTCCATGGTTTTTCACTTGTAGAGTAAATTGCTCAAGATATAAACAAGCTTACCAGAAGAGTGATGGTGATAGTCTCTGAAATAATTCTTTATCACGTCACAAAACTCCCAATGAAGACCCAAATTTCAAGGCAAGACAAGAGGTCCATACCTTCCAATTGCATGCAATGGTATATTCACGTCTGCAGAGATAACTGAGTGAAGAATCAATTCCATTGGTGCTCAATATATCTGCACTGCTACCAAGCCATTCCCTTCCCACACAAAGGCTATCAACTTTCGTTTGAGGAAAGCCCTTGTTGTTCAGATTGAGAAGTACAAATGGGCCCCAAATAGCTACTTCAATTGGCATAAGCCCAAAGTCCTATCCTCCATTGTTAAAAAAAATCAGCCAAACTCTCCCTCTACCAGAATTTTGTTTTACAAGAAACCAATCATTGAACAGAACTTCATTCATACATTTTCATTGAAATCCTGCACTCCTGCTATTCTTGTTGCTTTAAGAAGAGCTCCATTCAATCCATATGTCCAACCCTGCAGAGATCATATTCTTTTCCTATTTTAGATTGCAGATAATAATGCAAAAATTAGGAACCTGTCATGAGGAAGAAATAACCACTAATAAAAACTACCACCAATAGGAATAAGCTTAAAAGATTTTTACTTTTGACCTCAAGAAGTACATGAAAATACTATATATATATATATTGCTCATACACATATGAACCAGGTAGGTAAACTCACATGGTAAGGGCAGACAAAGCATGATTTCTGTCCACTACCAGATGCAAGAAGAGAGGCGTGATGACGGCAGACATTGTGAAAGGCATGAACCTTCCCATGCTCATCTCGACAAACAATGAATTCAACACGTCCAAGTCTGCAAAATTAGTCCTCCAATTGGTTCTCAGAAACTCAGAGGAAAAGAAAGTTGCTCCCAAAGATCCTTTTCCCCTTCCAAGAACCAAATGGAGCCAACAGTAGCACTATTTTACTAACAATCTGTGCAAGTACAGATAGAGAGAGAGAGAGAATCGGAACTGCTCCACCTTGATTAAAGGTGAAAATAGATGGAAGGGAGGTTTTAAATTTAAAACCTGCCAGTGAAAAAGTCATGTGGATCCTTTATCTGCTCTGTGCACCCTGATTAAAAAAGAAACAGTGGAAGCAGACAATTCTTGGTTGAAACAACATTCCAAAAAAATAACTCATGGAGACACAATCCATATCATGGTAGGCTTTCATGCTTCCAAATGTGAAATTAAAAAAAAAAAAAAAGAACAAGGGAACAAATCAAATTTTAGCAAATGAAGCTTAAAGCACACTTAAAAGTGCATTTGCACTTTTGATGCCATCTTTTATGGGATTTAATTGAAGCCAGTTTCTTGGACTTCAAAAGACTGTCGTGACCAATATAAATTGCCTAAAAACAAAATCAAAAATGACAATATCTGCTCAATCATGTTTCATGCACATGCCTTCAATTCTCCCAGAATACCAAACTATTAACTACCCTTAAATCATTCACATTGGAAAAGATCAGAGGTAGCTAGAGTAGAGTGGATTAAGGCTAAAACATGATGAACCAGTAGTCTCCCTGAAGCGAAATTCTTGCAAATTAATAATTCTTGCAGATTATAACTCTACAATTACATATTTCCAATTTGTCTCTGTCGATTTTAGAGGAGACGATCACTCCCGCCAACAAAACAGCCACCAAAACGATATTGATGCAAAAGAAGTAACCACTGACCTACTGCTTGCCAGCCACTATAGAAGACACGATCGAGCTCAAGTTCGAAGAAAGATGGATCGGTGTACCATGAGGAAGGAGGTGTTAGAGCTTTTTCCAGAGGAATATTGGGGTCGAACTGGTGCACAAGACTTTGAGCATGAAGTGCCACCTCGGAAGAAGAAGCGAGAGTCGGATTTCGGAGAGAGCAAAAGCGGATGATTCGATCGGAACACCGATTTTTATTCGGAACATCGAGGATCGAAATTTGGCGAGGAACAAAGGAATTGAATAGCATCGTCACGGTCATCGAAGTGGGACGGGAAGGCGGGAGTTCCAAAGAAGTGTGATCGGTGCTGGGCTATTGCGCGCTACATAACACGCGGGACCATAGGCATAATCCGATATGCAGTGAAGCGGTGCGAGAGATAAATACATGGCAAAGATTTTACTAATTTCGTGAAACGTAAAAATATTAGCAGTAAACAAATTGAATGCTACATGTAATCCTATCACCCTATTTATATAAAAATCAAGAATGTTTTCATCTTTTTATAAATTATTTTATTAAATTTTTTTTACATGAATATATAATTTTATATTTTATTTATTGTTGTGTTCGGTTTATTTTTATTGAATATAATATATATTAAATAGAAGTAAAATTAAAAAATTATTAAATTTTAGAGTAGAGTTAACAACATCAAAGTTTCATGGAATAAACTATACTAAAAACCACTTATAAATAAAATGAGAAGAATATCATGAAACATAACTATTGTAAGAATTATTTTTAATAATGAACCATAAAATAGAAAAGGTATTAAAAATATTTAGGCAAACTCTAGTTTATCCCAAACAAATTGAAGGAGCCTAAACAAACCTATCCCATATATATATATATATATATATATCTCCCCTTGCAGCCATTAATTATAACAGACATTTTGGAATCCCTGACTCAAACTTCTCAAATTCACAAGTCCACCACAGCTTTTTAGGAGCCTCTAGGTCTAATGGAAGTGCTTTAAGCCATAAATGCCATTGCAATGAAACTTATTTTTTATTGTTGGAGATATGATTGTGATCTTCATTAGATAAGTAATAATTAAGTTGGTTAATATTACAATTTTTAATTAGTTGGTTATACTCTATATATATATGAGTCTTGTTGAATGTGGAAAATTCACTCAAAAAAAAAAGAAGATAACTTGAATCTCTCTTTAGAGATATGTTAACTTGGATATTTCTCCTTTATTCTCAGAGTTTTTTATTCATTAAATCAAGGATGGATTAATTCTTTTAACGATTTGTTATTAATAAAGTCCTTCTTGATTTGTTAACATTTATATCATGTTTGAGATAATAAAGTGTTTCATCATTTTTCGAATATATATAAAAGCTAGACCGAGGGATTTATTTTAGGGGTTAAGGGGCAAAAATAACCTGAAAGTTTTTTTGAAAGAGTGTTGGTCACATGAAAGTCATCGATAAGACATTTTAAATTCATAAGTTTTAAAATTGGTCATTTTGGATCATGCCATTAAAAAATCTATTAAAGTTTACTAACTTTTACATTGAGGAACTGACGATTAACGTTAGAATTTTTAACTGTAGGATTCAAAATGCCCCATCGACAGCTTCCGTATAACCAGTGCGCTTTTCAAAAAACTTCTAAATTATTTTTACCTCTTAACCCTTTATTTTAGTTGTAAATATATATGACCTCAAACCAGTGTGCTTCTCAAATTTATAATTTTCTCTTTAAAATATTCATATTAATTGTACATACTAGTAATAAGTTTTCATCAAAGGGATGGTTACAATATATATAATTAAAAATGATAGTTTAAAAAATCAAAGATACATTTATTACAAATAAGTATCTTAACCAATTGGAGGTAATATCTTGATGAGTTTAGATTCACTGAGTTCCCAATTCATGTTTCAATCCTCTATGTCTTGATTCTTTGTTTGGTTCAGGGACTGGTTTCAGCTTCAAGCCCCTTGTCTCCTCATTGAAGCGCAACCAGCTCACTAGTTAACCAGATATAATTTTTTTAAAAACGAAATGATTTTAATAATTCTCTTAAATTGATCCAAACATCACATCTGTTTTTAGACACAATTGGCCCTCAAACTTTGTAATAGACGGATATATCAGTTTAATAAAATTAATAAAGTTGTAATATTTTAAAAGATTACATCTACTTTTACACAATTCCAAATTTAATTGTGTCATAAGTTCCTAATGAAAAACTTTATTGCTCCTTAACTCTACAATTAAATTAATGTTGATTTGTCGCTTCTTTAATTTTTCTAGTTTTCCAAATATGATTTATTAGTCATAAGTCGCCTGCGGCTGCACCTCATCAATCTTGAACATGGCACTTTTTTTTTTGGGGTCAACTTTTAATATGACGTAACCCTCATCTATGGCGTCTGTTGGACTTCTTTCGTGTGCCATAAATCATAAGGATGTGCCTCACCTCTACGAAATCTCTAGATTCCATGGCGGCCCTCATTTCCTTTTCCCATGTGCCTCCCCCATAATACCCAAATTTCTGCTTCTTATTCACATTATCAATGAGAATACATAAATTATAAATATTTTTATGTGTATTGTACGATGTTTCTATAATTTGATGTTAAGTTAGATTTGATCCACAAATTTAAAACAATTAGTATGAGCTTATACATTTCACCGAGTTTACGGTTAATAAGTCTCGTTTTATCATAACTCATGTTCATAGCTAGTGTGGTTTGTTAAAATTAATGTGTATTTATTATTTCAAGACACACATATAAAAAAAATATATATATATAGATTCTGATAAAATGAAAATGACATATATAAAATTGTTATAAAAATAAATTCACGTTAGTTGAAATAGAACTTTTTTCATATATTCATTTTGTTGACCATAAATCAAATTAAAAAGATATCTTCTTAACATTTATCTAAACATGCCTATTATGTGGTCATCTCAATTATCTTTATGTACCAGCTGTATGTCCAATTAAATATCATGGACGAAACGATTAATGAATTACAATTTAAAAGTATCTAGTTAACAACGATACAACATTTTTTTTTTTTGCCATATAAAAAAAATGTTACAATTCGTGACTTTTAAATAATATTACCACGACTTGTTATATTCTTTAAATCATTCATTTTATATCATATTCATGCCACGCTAGTTTTTTTTTTTTTTATCAAATCTATGCTAGTTATTTAGGTAACTGAAGCCCGTGATGAAATCATTCTCATAAACCATTTATACAATATAATGAATTAATTGTATATTGGATATTTTGCCACCGCCAGTTGGCCAGATAGACTATTTAATCTTATCTCAATAGGCATAATTAATTGTATATATTGGTATCTTATTAAAAATAACACAACTTGGGTAATAACTTAATTAATGTGACAGCCAGACGATGAAATAATACTTACATTACACCATAGACCGTTCGTACAATATTCCGTACTAAATATTGAATCCTATGCCAGTTGGACTCGAAAGCTATTGAAGCTATCTCTCATTAAGCATAATTAAACTTTTTTAATTTATTAACTTTGACATCTTATCATGTAATACAAGAGGATATGAATCACTCCGATTAATTAGTTGATTTCATGATATTACGTTTAAATTATTATTGTGTACGTCTATGTGATATTAAAAATCATACAAGTTTGAAATTGTTAAAAACTACATATTTATCTTATTTAAAAAAAGAATATGAAATTTTGATGATAAAAATATGAAAAATAATTTTTTGGTCAAGGGTTGTCTATAATAACTATGATCAAAACCAACATACATTATTTGAGCAAAAAAAAAAAAAAACCCTCCACATACACTATAAGAATCATCTGTCAATCATTAATTTAATGCTTCCGCGACATGACTTGATTTAAAATCAATCTTCACTTTTGAATAATGTTATTCCACTTTCTTACATCAACATGATATATAAGCTAAGTAATCAAGAATAGAAAAATTGGATAAAAATATTTGTGTATAAAATTGTTTGTGTACATAAACAAGAAGGACCATCTAAACAAATCCAGTTAGCAAATGATGTTATTTTTCATTTTAGATTTTTTTTTTTGCCATCGTTTATCTCCAAGAAGTGAAAAACTAAACATGTTGTCCATTGGCATTTGGCATCTTCCAAATACTTTGTCCACTTCCATTATATCATTAATCAACATCAAACTTGAGATTATATAGAATTACGCTTGAATTTGAATTTTGTTAATTCAGTTGGATTTAATTAAAACTTTTCTTAAAAGGGATCAAGGAAGTTTGCAGGCTTTATTTTAATTTTTAATAGTAGCTTTTAAAATTAAAAACTGTTTTCCGCGTTTGACAACAACACTAAAAATTATGATTTTATTACAAATACTAATTGATTATGTATATTTTTTGTATCTAGCTATATTATGTAACAAGAAGATGAAAGTACTTAGTATTAGCTTAGCTAGATTGCTTAGAATCTGAAGCAAATAGACAAGACAAAAACAAAAGATGCATAAAGGAAAAGATACAAATAAGTGGAAACACATGAAACGATGAATATGAAAAGGATGCTTTGCTATGAGCAAGGGAAGTTTTAGATTCTTATCAATAAGGATCGTCAATGTTGTATTTTCTTTTTTCTTTTTTGTCCTTTTTTATAATATGGACAAATTAAGAATAATGGACTAATGGTAAGAGATTATAAGTGGAATCAAACTCGAAATTAATCAGCTCCTATTTCTAAGGAGAGCTTACAATATGCTATGATGTTACAAGGTCTTTAATTAACTGGCACGGTTGCATCTTCTTTGAGAATTTCAGAATTAAGCTCACCTTTGATAAAAAAAAAAAGAAAGAATTAAGCTCACCCGTGTGTGTGTTGATTGATATCCGTATAATTTTTAATATTATTAAAATTATTTATTTCCCTTATTAAGTTTGAAAAGGAAAGGTTGATAATAGAAATACCTCCGATTTTAAATATAACAGCTAATTAAATTTTTTTAGAGATTAAAAAAATTACTTTATTACAATATACATTATAAAATATTTATGTATATCATTAGATTATATATCAGTTTATAAATGTGATTAATTAATTTAAAAAAAATAATGAATATAGAAGTTAATTAACCAGATCAACTGTGTGCATACATAAGGGTAGGAATAAGGCATAGGAGAAAAAGAGGGGGGTTGACCAGATCAGGTGGGGCAGAAGAGGAGGGAAGCTTGAGTGTGAGCACATATACGGTTTCTTGTACTTTGTTGGCCCAACGTCACCACTTGTCTCATCTCATCCGTACGACGCCCTCTCATTTCCGTCCCTTGCCTTCTATATTTAACCCAACCCCTTCTCCTTCTTCTTCATAACCTGTATGGTTAATTGATTCTCAAGATGCTGTACGAAAACCAGCGTACCATTCATCATGCTCCTCCTCCTCATCATCATCAGCAGCCGAGGAAGATAAAGCCTCATCATCATCATCATCATGAGGAGGAGGAGGAGGAGGAGGGAGAAAAACTGCAACTGGTCGACCTCAGTGGCATGTCCCTTGAATCCCTTCCCAGCCCTTCTATTAATTTAGCCCTCATCTGCAAGCTCAACCTCTCTAACAACAACCTTCAGGTACACACACACACACACGTTCTTTACCTTTCATCAATCCACTGCTTTTCTCAACACTTGTTCTTGAATACATCCACCGTTTCGATCGATCTTTTTTTTCTGTATATGCGTTTGTTTCTGCAGCAACATTCAAACGTATTTCACACACACACACTTGAGTATTAGATGAAAGTCTCATCAGAAAGGCCTGCGAGCAAGTTTTAATGAAAAAGATCAATGGGTTTTGGTCTAGAGCTTTGTTAACTCATCTGGTGCCAAATTTAAGATTGATAAAGCGTCGGCAAAATCAGAAAAAGAGGAGAATCAGAAGGCCGTACAGTTTTTTTGGGTTTTCTTTTCAAGGGAGAAAGAAGACTAGCCTCCTGATGAAATTATATTATACTGTATTATATACATAAAAAATTTGGAAAAGTCTTGCAACAGAAACAAACTTGGCGATTAATTACTCTTGTATGTTCGTTTCATATCGTATGAGCACCGTTCACAGTCGGATCATTACGATGAAGAAATGAAGAAAACTGAAAGGAGGCAGATTAAAAGCTCATGACACACACTCACACATGGCTGCGTCTTAATTATATTATTTATTCATTAGGACTAGTGTAATTAAGTCGAATTTGTTTGATTGATTGGTGACAGGAAATTCCAGAATCTCTAATAGCAAGATTGCTGAATGTAGTGGTGTTAGATGTACACTCCAATCAACTTAGGACTCTCCCCAATTCCATTGGCTGCCTCTCCAAGCTTAAGCTCTTGAATATCTCTGCCAACCTCATCGAGTTCCTCCCTAAAACTATCGAGAATTGCAGGTAATTAGTCATTAAGCATGCATATATATATATATATATTCATCTTTCATTATACACGGCGTATACACTTGCAGTTCTATATATAATAACAATAGTCGTGTTTCTTATATCATCACAAGCATTATATATATACACAATCACAACAACCCTTGTCTGTTATGTCCGTTAGCTCAAGCTATCAGATTCTTTTCTTCCTTTTTTTTATTTTGTTTATACACAAGAACATTGAACCTGGACATGTTGACGTTGATTTTGCTGAGCATGTTTTTATTGGACCGAGTTCATCTAAAGTGTGAATCTATCATATATATTGCTTCTATATATTGATGTGATGATGAGCGGTGATTGATTTTCTTTTTTCTTTTTTCCCTCACTGCTGCAAATATATATCCAAGAAAATCCATTGATAAGTGGGATAAACGGTAGCAATAAAATTGTAGAATATTTAATTTATTACAACATATATATATTAGTGCTGTTCACTATGCTCTATCAAAACGCACGCCAAACACTAGGATTTATCATTCATCATCATCACCAGATTCGCAGGTTTAATTAATTGATTATATAATTAGCTACCGGCCAGTAGATTACTATTGAGAGAGAGTACTAGAGAAAGATTATAAACATATCCTTCAAAATCTGTTGTTTTCAACCATGAGTGATTTACGCATCCTTTTGTTGAATAAAACAAACAAAAAAATCGAAGATATTTCCACGGCTCTACGTACTTCGAGAGGTGGAGCTTTCAGAAACAGAGGCAACGGCAGGGAAACGAATTTTGGGTGCAAATTTGCTACGTTTTCTGAGCCGTTGCCATCAATACTTATTTTTCAATCACCAAAAATTTTACAATATTTAATACTAAATATGCAATGATAAGTTCTAATATAAAAAATAATAATAAGATCCATATTTATAAGACTATTTTTTTTTCTAATGGCGGTTTTCCCTTTATATAAACCATGATTGAGTAATAAATTAAAGAGAGAGAGGAAAAGTCAATAAGCCCTACATATGATTACGGAAGGATTTGTACTGATAATTCTGAAATACGAATATGTTTGACTATGATATTGAAGGTGTGGTTGATTAATCGTACAAGGAACTTCAACGCATCCACATGCACGGCAGCACAATAAGACACTTGTGTGCATTTAATAGTCAGAGATACTTATCTGTTAGACTATTATTATCTTGTTGCATTGATTGACACTAATTAACCTTTGACCCGCCGTACTCCTGTGTACCAGAGCCTTAGAAGAACTGAACGCCAACTTTAACAAGTTAAGTGTACTCCCAGACACCATAGGCTTCGAGCTCATCAACCTCAAGAAGCTCTCCGTCAACTCCAACAAGCTCGTCGTCCTCCCTCGCTCCACCTCCTACCTCACCGCCCTCCTCGTTCTCGACGCCCGCCTGAACTGCCTCCGTGCTCTGCCGGAGGACCTGGAGAATCTCGTCAACCTCGAGACCCTCAACGTGAGTCAGAACTTTCAGTACTTGGAAACCCTACCTTACTCCATAGGACTGCTCTTGAACTTAGTGGAGCTGGACGTGAGCTATAACAGGATCAAGTCGCTGCCGGACTCCGTTGGTTGCCTGAAGAAGCTGATGAAGTTGAGCATGGAAGGGAACCCGCTGGTGTCGCCGCCGCCGGAGGTGGTGGAGCAGGGGGTGTACGCGGTGAAGGAATACTTGTGTGAGAAGATGAACTCGGCGCACCAGAGCCCGCCGAAGAAGAAGAAGTCTTCGTGGGTGGGGAGGTTGGTGAAGTACGGGACGTTCGGAGCGCGTGCGAAGGAGCGTGAGGAGCGTGAGCGTTTCACCATGCATGAACAGTATCGCGCCATTGCTGGCCTTGCAACTCCAAGGCATGTCAGTATGTTCTCCCCCAAACGTCTCTTCTCGCCCCGCAAGTACTCATCATCGTGAGACGCAGCCTCATCAACATCGTCTTCTCCGACAGGCATAATAATCCTAGGTTTTGGTTGTATGCGAATTATTTCACCACGTGCTTACAAGTGCACTGTTTAGTTCTTGTTTTGGCAATTCTACTTACAAATATGTATGATATAGGTTTGTATGTATATGTACGCCTATTACGATTAATCAGAGAGAAACTCTACGTACGATAGGTCTGTGGACAAAGTTAGGCCATAGTGATAATCACCTTTTATGACTGTTCATTTTAAATGCCAGTGAGAGTTTGTCTTAATTGACTTGGTACGGTTGAATCTTGAACATATAGGTCCAGTTGATAAATTATATTATGGTTCGTTCATTCAATGTTCATTTTGTTCGATTATGGTGAAATGACGATATTAGCGCTCACGTGTTTTGAGAAAATAATATACGTAACGAAAAGGTTAATATATGGTGTTCAATAGTTAGCTATCATAGACAAATTTTGAATGAACATTCAGCGAAGTGTGACGTTGATATTACGTAATTTGTACGTCAAGATGCAATTTCCAACCCAAAATAAAGGTCAAAATGATGTCCTCTAATGTGAAAGTTAAGCATAATAAATTAAGCAGCTAACTACTAATGGTTCAATATTCGGTTCTCATGCACATTAATCCTGTGGGCTGATCTGACTTTTGCATAGTGTGCATGTGATAGTATATATAGTACCTAATTAGAGGTTCTTAAATATGTTCAGAGTTCATACCCCAATAGCCAATGAGAGATACACGTGAAACCCACGTACGTGCGAGTTGTTGATATTCTCAATTTTCATTGATGTGTATATAACACTATCTGGTCCTAAATATAATAATTAAGTAAAATAATTTATTTTAATCCTAATTATAATTATAATATTTTAATTTACTTTATCTCTCAAATTTATAATATTTGTATCAAAGTATTCTTGTTGACCATATATGTGAAGGGAGTTCTCATCAATGTTAGTCCTAATACACAAGATTAAAGGGGTATTTAATAAAAGCTAATACATATATAAATAACTAACTTAATTAATTTCTTTAATTTTTATAAATTAACTCTCTAACTTTTATATTAATGATATGAACGGTAAATAGTGTATGCCCTGTGTCCCATTTTATCATAAAAAATTCTTACAAGAGTATGAATTAAGCAGTAACCTTTTACTGCCAACTCTCATGGTACTCTTTATTTATATATTTTGTTAAGTATACATATTTTTCTACTAAAAACAATTATGTTTAAAACAATATTGAATACTAAATGTGAAAATCTCTTTTTAAAAGAATTTAAATTGATTCATTATATTGTAAAAGACCTAAAAGACCGACGATTTCGAATAGGCAAGTCTCATCAAACTCTGATAGCACTCTTTGATAGTTTTTTTTTAGGTACGATGCTTTTTTTTTTTTTTTATAAGTAATACTCCTATAGATTTCCCCTTTCAGTTATTTGAGGCCCATTAATGTTTCAAATTGGGTTTTGTGGTGATTCTTATGGCCCATTGTGCATTCTACAAATTGACCCAATTCTAAACCATGGTGTCGCCCATTGAGCACAAAGCAAGAAAACTGGCATGATTAAACTTGGAAAGTAATTAACGCAGCTTGGGTCTAACAAAAGTGAAAGGAATTAGTTTCTGAAATAAAATTCGAATCTCCACTAGGAGAAATGTTCATATTTAGTATTTGATACTGTCTTAAACATGATTACATCAAGATTTGAATTCTCGCTGAAAGAAATTCTCATATTTAAGTTCAACAATACATTAAATCAAATTGCTTTCAAAGCTAAAAATACTGTTTGATATGATTGATTATAATTCTCCATCAATCTTTTACATATAAGATTGATGACTTCCATGTTTGCCAGAATCAAAGCACGTAATCGATAACAATTACTGACTATAATATGTGTACTTCCCATATTTTACTGATAACGGTTTGTTTAGTTCACTACTAGGAGACTCCATAATATCTTTTAAGAAAATCTCGATTTCAAATGTCATAAACAAAAGAGCTATGAAGGAAAAACGTAAGTTTTATTGCAGTCAAATCTCCGGCTCAGAAGTTATCACAAAATTTATTGTTTAAATTTCATCACTTATTCTCAATTTCCATAATATCCTCCAACCCATGAAGCAAACTTCACCTAGTGTAATAAAGTTCATTGCCATTGTTGTTTTATTCCCAATCTCCTTTGTGTATATGTTATCAATTTTTTTATTGATTAATACAATCTTTAATTTCTCAAATTTACACTCATTTTAATTTTGATCCGTCATATTTAAAACTAGTTTTTCTAATTTATCAAGTCTCATTTTATTTAAACATTAGTGGAGACCATTTTGTTTTTGAAGGGATCCAAATCATTAGTATTGAATTTGAGGGACCAAAACCTAAAGATTGCATTAAACCTTTTGTTTATTTATTTAAGCAAATGTCAAAACACAATTTATGGAGGATAATCATGAAGCCAAATCCTTTGAACTACGAAAACTGAAACTGATGGAACATTCGTGTAAGCATTTTCAACGTTAAATTTGAAAAAGGGAATGAGACAATGAGTGCAAACATACATGTCTTTCTCCTTTTTGGTCAAAGAAGTGAAAAATGCATAATTGGAACCAATTTTTTCCTTCCTATTTAATCCTTTAGTTTTCCCCTCTACATTATAAATTAAAGTGGAAGGGCATTGTAAAAATTAAACCACATTTAACTAACAAAAATAAATGTTCTTGAAACTTTATTTAGAGTTATCTTTTAAAATTAAATAGTCTCTATTTAAAAATTAATATTCGCAAAATACTATGAATAATCTTACTTTACAAACTAGTTTATACTTTATATGAATGTGTGTGTGTAAAGCAATCATTAATATATCTCAATATCCTATTCAAAACAAAAGTCAACTCAACTTCCATGATCCACAATCTCCTCGGTTATATTTAAAAAATGGTAAAAAAAAAAAACGGAGGGTGGAGGCAGCAATTTACTACATTGATATTTGTGTTACAAAGAACTAAAAATATGAACCATCTTGATTGAATGAATCGTGCGTCATACGGTGGACCTAGCTAACTAAACTATCAAAAATAAATAAATAAGGATTGATGAGTAGAGAGGCCTAACAATATTTTAATTAATTTTTTCTTCCTTTCACAATTACAAAATCCAACATCTCGAAAACTAATTCTTCCAGACTTGGATTTACTATTCTCTTGTGCAACTCTTTTGTCTGTTCGTTTTCCATTTCAGTTGCCCAGCAGATATGTATATTACAGTCCAAGAAGCACATAATAGAGTATTGTGATGGGCAATGCAATCAGCATTCCAAATATAACCCTGCAACATCATACAAAATATAATTAACAAATCATTCTCCCTTAGAATCCACTTTGATATGAAATATTTGAAAGTAATTAATATGTTATATAATAATATATACACTTACGCAGTGCTGAGAATATCGGGATGCAGATTGTATTCTTTGGCAAACACAAAGGGGACGATACCCTGGGGAAGAGCAGCCTGAGAGGAGGAGGAAGAACATTTAGTTAATAGCATAAGAACGGTTAATTATTTATTCTTAGTAACAAATCGATGAACAAGTGAAGTTTAAAAAGTGGTCGGACGTGTTATTGAATGATTCAATTACCTGAACAATAGCGACATGGAGAAGAACACCACGAACACCGATGGCTATGGAGGTGGCGGCGATGACGGCGGGGCCAGTCAAGAACCTAACAAGCATAGAGAATGCAGCCACAGACTTGCCACACGCTATGATCTTTGGCTGTAATGCCATGAACAGACCTGTAGTTTAACTCTTACAATTAAGGACCTTGTTGGCTTAATTAAGGAAACAGAAAGCAAAAGATCAGAAGTTGAATTAATATATATATATATATATATATAAAATATACCTAGACTGAACATGGCCATTCCTAGACCGGCGTCTGAAAGAATTGAAATGGAACCTTTTATGATGGTTGGCATTTGGATGTTGAATCTGCATAACCATGTATAGCCAAGCTATAACTTATCAATATATGTATATTTTTTTTTGGGGGGGGGGGGG
>QFDD01120109.1:0-55833 GCA_006871305.1 Vachellia collinsii
GACATTTCTGATATTAATTTTCTTGTGTAGGACCTTAATGAAATTTTTCTCTTTTTTTTATTGTTTTTATTAATATTTAGTGACAAAGGGAAGAATTAGATGGTTTTTCTTCATTTCTTTTTTTTTAACTACAAACATGATTTTTTTTATGATTAATTCTTAACGTTTTATGGTTGATGAATGAATTTTAATGATGTTTTTTTTTATTATGAATGATTATTAATTACAATAACTAAAAGATTTTAACTATAAAGATGAATATTTTGAAATTAAACATTATTAAAAGTATTATATTTTAATATTATCAATTAAATGTCATTATTTTAATAGGCCGGTCTGACCCCGGTTTAACCCCGATCTAACCCATTAACCCTAGACCCACTGCCTCGATCGGTTCAGTACCCGGTCCGGTTTTTTGAATCTTGTATGCAATACACACTCAATTAATTCCATTAATTATCATTTCACTCTGTACAATACGTGATATCTTTCCCAAAAAGGGAGGTTGGCCAGTTGGCCTGGTGCACCACCTTTTTTTCCCCAAAAAAAAAACCTTTCATTGACATTCAAACATGTAAAGAACATCCCGATCACAGAAACTAACCAATTCAAAATAAAACCAACACAGCAAAAATCAACACCTAGAAACCATGGAGTACTACAAAACACAAACAAAAATTAACTATTATCATTAATAAAAGCCTTTAAGTCTTTATCCAACCGTTGTTGTAAAACATTGGGAGATCTCCATGTGCAATTAGAAAGACATGACCCCGTCACCAAAGTTTTAGCAACTCAATTAGCTACTAAATTTATTTCTCTAAAAATCCATACAAAATCATGGTTTCTAATTGAATTCCTTTTAAAAATGATTTTTTTTTCTTTACAAAGATATCATTATTATATTCAAGAGTAGAGCATCAGTTCTTAATACAATTGATAAGTAATTGACCATAAGTTGTTTACTCAATCCTGCAGTACTCACTTTAATATTTAAATATTTTCTCTATATCATTTGATAAAATAAAACCATGGGCCCGCACTCCGTGGGAGTTTAGAGCAAGATGCATGGCTCATAACTTAAAACGGTGGGACTTTTTATACACTTTAATTACAATTATATTTAAGTTGATCTAAATATCAAAATAATTAATAAATTACGTACTAATAGAAAAAATGCTTTTTAGACCGTTCCTTTTAGACTGTATTTAGAGAGTAAGATCTAAAAATTATGATTGGTGGTATTTTTATAAATAAATGTACAAATTTTAAATCATGTAAACCGCATTTGAGTAGTACGGTTTAAAATGAGACTCTTTTAGGCCATACATGAGGGGTGCAGTCTAAAAAGTAATGTTTTTAAACTGCATCGCTCAGGTGCGGTCTAAAATAAAGCTTTTTCAGGTGTAGTTTAAAAAGATAATGCTTTTAGACCGCATATGAGGGAAAAGCTTCCAAATTTAAAATTTAAATAGCTAGTGTGTTTCACTCTTTCTTCTTACTTAAAAAAATTTCAGACTATGAGAACCTTTCTTCTTCTCGTATCCCTTTCTCCCCGTTGAATTATTTTCACCTTCTCCTTCTTCCCCAATTGCCACTCCCCCAACCAAGCTCTTCAGTATCTGTGAGATGTGCGATGAAAACTAGATCAATGTTGCCATGTTCGATGACTTTGTCATTGTCGAGCTTCTCCTCCTCTTCCATAGAGATACCTCACTGCAGACTCCTTCAACCAAAAAACAAGCCTCCCTGTCTTGATTGTACACCACCCCTCCTTTCCTTATCTTCCCTCCTACCATTTCTGTCTAAAATGGTAAAACCACAACCTTTTGAGAGGAGTATATAAATATATTTTAGGGATTATCATGTAAAATTTATAATTTGGATTATCTTGTTATGTGTTTGTATGATTTAACCCAACGAATGCTTAATGAAAAATTTATTTTTTGTCATAAGGTTGATTTCTTTTGGTTTTTAATATACTATAAGATTTGTTAAAAATTATTTAATGATAAAAAATATGTAGACATTTTTTTTTATTTTTGAATCCAAAAAATGTCAATATTTATTTTTTTAAAAAAATATTTAACTTTTTAGACTACATGTGGATTCGTGCAGTCTAAAAAAATGCTTTTTAGATTATACGGAACCACATGCAGTCTAAAAGAAAGGCTTTTTAGACTGCACAAATCCACACGTGGTCTAAAAATGAGAGTTTTAAACTGCACATATCTATGTGTGGTCTAAAAAGAAAACTTTTTGATGCGGTTTAAAAAGTACCTATTTTTTAAATCAGTTTTATCTAAATTGCAACTATATGTGGTCTAAAACGCTTTTTTTATACAGTTTAAAAATCATTTTTTGCACCAGTGATGGAAGGATTTTTTATGTCTCCTAGATGTGTTAAAGATATAGGGTTTGTTTGGCAATCACTTAAAAAGCACTTTTACGCAAGTCGAGATAAAACTTCTTTCACATATTTACCTTGGATTGCGTAAAATAACTTAAAAATAAATAGGGTTTTAACATTATGATTAGTTTGCAGGATTGTGTAATAATCACCGATACAAAGAGAGAGGATAACATAAAGGAAGGGTAACGTGGGTCTTCCTCAATAAGTTCTTAATAGTTTAAAGTCTACTAATTTCCCTTACAAGGATGAATGTATCTCTTGTAACTAATCATTTTGTTATTAATGTTCTTCTTGGTTTGCTTAAATGGTATATCTAGAGCAGGCTGCATTGTGGGCCTGTCATGTGCTGTTCTTGATTTTCCACCACATAGCCCAATCCGCACCTTGGCTGCACGAAATCGTTCTGATCTCTCTTGCAAGACTAGTTTCTAGCATCTTCGACTCGTCATTATCATTGTCAAGGAAGACGGCCGTGAAACCACCAAAAATTAAAAGTGCTGTATCAACGGTTCTCTAAAACTGGTTACTTAACTCATAAATCACATTGATAAAATTAATCATGCCTATAGAAGATGTTTGAATTCAAAAATGAGTTCAATATGATATGAAAGAATAAATCATAACTCCAAAACATTTATCTTGTTTAAAGAAAATAAACTCTCCTTTTTAAAATCTACCCATAATAGAAAAAGGTAAAACTAAATATTTGAAAACTATCATAAATAATAAAACTTCACTAAATCAACTTCTTACCAAACCATGCCAAAAAAATCAATCTCATAATAATGAGCTTCAATTTTCTAAAGCCAAACTTATGTTTCACCTCAAGCCTAAATCCCATAATTCAATAATATAAATATCATTTATTTTAAAGAGTATATAACAAAGCAGCCACTCAAGTTAATAACTTCAAAAACCATATCATTGGATCAGATCAGGGCTTACGACATGTTATAATAAAAATGCCAAAACAATATGATCAAGGTACTACACTATCAAAGTATGCTGAAAAGAACATGTACCCTACAGTAACAATATGCATATTATCAACATATTAATACAGGAGGAGGCTATATAACAGAAATAACCATACGCAAACCTTTAGAACTTTCTCAGATGTCTCAGCACATGTGTTGTAATCTAAAAATGCTATAGTAACGAGATGAGATATAAAGTTGCAGTAACCAGCATATAATTTAAAGAATACGTAGGAAATGTTATAAATAGTGAAGTACACAAAAAAATTTATTAAATATAATTAGTAAATAAATATAAACCAAATAGAGTAATTAGTAAATAAATATAAACCAACATGAGTAATTGATAAATAAGTATAAACCAAATATAGTATATTGCAGGTTATAAACAATTTTCAACATCAAACTTCTCCTTATACGACCCAATGTGGACTTTAGCCTATAATGATGGGAGATATAGCCAATAGTCAACCACCGTCATGAGGTCAATGAGCACTTTCCATAGTCGCCCACAACTTGGTCCAAGATTCAAAAGAGATGACCATTTTCAAGCAGCCCACAATTGGGTGCAAAACTTAGAAGGTGTAATGTAATGTCAATCATTATAATTAGTAGTAGAGACTTTTGCAATGGATTTTAAGATTCACTAAATACATTTTCCTCGTACTTCATCATAACCCAAACCCATAATTTAGTTCTAGCCAATTTACAGCACACATATATATAATCAATTTCCATCACATTCTCAATTATAATGTAATATAATAAGATATAAAGAACGATATAAGGGGTCGATAACATATGTTATAGTATTAAAATATTATTCGATTCACCAACAGTTTATAAACATGTAAAATGTGGTTAACATGAGTAATTTCATGTTAGTTTATAAATTGATTAGTACATATAACTTTTAAATTAAAACAATATTTATTGTTCAAAAGATGTTTTTAAAACATCTTACAATCTATAACAAACATATAAAATAAATTAAATCTGGTTATCTCACGCAAAAAGAAAAATGCAATGCCACAATAATCCAAAGTTCAAAGCTCAAGTAACCAAAACACATTAATTTACACAATTAATTAAACCACATATTCATATAATGCTAACCAAAATAATTATATATGAATTTAAATAAAATTCATTTTCTTTCCAAACCTTAAATTCTCTAACAATTCTTCACTTACAATCATAATTCAAATTATTTATCTCAATCTCATTTATATCATCTAACAGTTTTATTGCACTTCTTAAAATTATAACCAATATACTAGAAAATCCCCAAAATTTGCTATATTTAAATCTTCAAAAATCACATAAATCAGATATTCTCAAAAACTTGTCAAAATCCCAATTTATTCTTCCATAAATCATGTCTCATCCAATATAATCACTAAAAATATATTTATTTCATCAATATATTCAACAATAACACTTAAAGTGCATCCAAAATTTTAATATTCATATTTTGCATCAACCTCAAATCTCATCCATTCAATAATTATTATAGGCTTTAATAAACTAAAATAAATTATAAAACTTAAATTTAATCCGTATAAATATCATATATGTCTAAATAATAACATGATTAAATAAAAAAATTATTTAAAATTATCAAATGAATTAATAGATAAAACTAAACTGATAAAAATATAGTATTATTTTAACTCTACAATATTATAGTCATTTATTGTCCAGATTCAATACTTGGTCTAAATTCTAAACCAAAGACTTGTTTTGTTGCTCAATAAAATTATACTATTAAATAGATCTAAAATAAATAGAACAATTTTCATGAAGGAGATGTAGGATTCAGTGTACTTTTAATTACCAAAAATGAGCTTGATATGCTCAACAATGGGGGATGCACGAAAGCAAACGAACGAAGAGAAAGGAGAAACACGAAAATGACGACTCTCTCTCTCTCTAGGACACGTTTAAATAAAGGGGAAATTACTGTAAAGTTTCATGTAAGAGAATTAATATTATAAAGGTTTTATTGACAACTCAAATTACTCGCATTGACAACTTCTTGAGACCTTTCTGATATTAATTCTCTTGCATGAGACTTTATAGTAATTCCCCCTTAAATAAATGTTGCAGCTAAAATTACACAACCTGACCCAAAAGAAAAATTATAATAAACTACCCCATTTTCTATTTTCCTTCCATTTCACTTTTTTAAATACATATTCCTCAAACAACCGCGAGTCATTGCCACCATTGAAGTCTGGCGGAGAACAAGAGTCTCAAAAAGTCGTTTAACTCATTCGAGATTGCTTCCTGGTCCGTTTCCAAAACATTATCGAAGAGATCTTCTCGTCATTTCTAGATCTGTCCTTGCTCTGCCTTCACCACAGTGAGCTTCGCCACAAGCTCGCTCTTTTATAAGATCGTCCCTCAAGATTGTAGCTTCGATGACCTTCTCGCCTCTCGGAGTCTCTAGATCTGCTGTTGTTTCATTGTCACCATAGACCGTCGAGGTGGTTCCTTCGGAAGATTTTGGCACTGTCATGTTTCTTGGCCAGAACTTCACATTCTTCAACGACATATCCAGAGACTGTTCGACATGGATTCTGCAATTAAAAGGCTAGAAAACAAGTTGGTGAAGCTATTAAAGAGATTGCAATCCTGAATGAGAGGATTGGAGGTCTTGAACAAATATTCAATACTGTAAAAGATTTCATGATGGAGATTAAAGAAATTCTTGCTCTAAGAACAAGATTTATGTTTAAAAGCTCACGAGTTTAGAGCTACTTCAACGTGCTAAGACTTCGGCCGATCCTAGAAGATTGTGCTCTTTCTTACCGTCTAAATACATCTGTTTTTGGCTTGTCCTGGTTGAACACTTTGGTCTGGATATGACAAAATTCATTTCAAATTGCATGCTTTACTTTGACACTGGATGGGCTCCTTCTTGCAATTGCTCGTGAAAAGGGTAAATTACAATTTTCAATCCAATGGATGGCAAAGGGTAGATAGAACTGAATTCCATTTTATTGCTTTGTCAAGTGGTTAGGAGTTATCATTGATTGGTGTTGTGTTACTAGATCCTATCAGTTATGTATTTCAACTGGTTTAACAACAGAGCAATTTAAGCAGCATTACCCTTCTTTGACTACGATATATAAGAGGTAGAAATGAAGATTCATGATCACAAAGCTAAGGTTAAGGAGGACGGTGCAATTATTTGGTTATCCTATTGAAAGCCTGGGTAAGAAGAAAATGATCCTTGGTGTATGGTTTGGTTTCTTACTACCAGGGACATTATAAGAAAGGGGAGTCAACATCATTGAAGGCACTGTTGTGTTATGTTCACTTATAATTCAAATAGAGAGAAACGAGATTTGAGGGAAGATTGGATCACACTCACATTGTTCATGATGCATGGAAAACATGATCAAGAGAGACCATTTTGATGCTGTAGAAGCACTCCCAGGTTTAGAGAAAAGGACTTGGAATGCATATGATCCTTATTTTGAAGTATCGAGAAAGTTATGAGGCAAAGTTGTTGCTCTAGCATCATCTGAGGATCAATATGGATAAAAATATTTTGAAGAAATGTTCATGTTGTAATCAGTTTAATCACTTTACCTCCCTTGTTTGTGTTGTCAAGTTGACACTGAATTCAAGTAGTGTCAACTTAAAGGGGTGTCTTGGATATATAATATGTAATTTTACTTAATTAAATTGGCCAAAATCATTAGTTGAAAAGACTCTATAAAATATATAATCTTAGCATTGTGATTAATGTGTGAGATTGTGTAACCCTCATTTACATAAATAGAGATGATAACATGAATATCTCTCCAGAGAAAGATATATTTTTTGTAAATAATCATTTTATAATTACTGAAGTTCTTTTGGTTTGCTTAATAGGGTGGAAGTTGACTTACATCTAAGAAAACAGTTAATTAAAAATGAGTAGATGAACCCAAATAAAGCTGTGTATAGTTAATCAGAAATTCAATGTGAAGCACGGTGGCTGCCATGCCGGGCCAAGCATTCGTGAATGGTACAAGAAAAGATAAAGATGAGACTCCTACTCTCCTGCCTGCCGAGAAAGGAAAAAAGAAAGAAAGACGAGACTCCATAGGCGAGGCGGCAAATACAGGACAGACTCCACATAACCGTTACACAACCAATCTCAACTCCACAGCAAACAGAATCCACAACTCTTTTCACTGAAATCCACACACAAAGCATAATGACTGAGAATTCAGCACAGCCAGTCGCAGTTGCTGGACAAAGAAATTAAGCAGAGCACATACCAGATCACCATCAATTTTTAGTCTTCTGCATATCAACCACCTGTTTCCAGGAATCTCGAGAGGAAATCTCAGACCACCACCTGGATACATTCTTCCTGGAAGCGAACAGCTCGCCTTTCTCAGTGCTCATCAAGTACTGTGTGTTGGGAAGGTGAGAGAGGTCCGCCAGAGAAAATTCATCGCCCGCCAAGAAACGACTCTCCCCAAGCCTCCTCTCGTACACATCAAGCACTTTCGCTAGCTTTTCTCCGTTGAGATTGATGGCTCCCACGTCCTGTTTGATCTTCATTCGTGGAGCAAATGCCAGCTGAAACACAAGAACTGAGGTGGGCGGGTTGAAGCTCTGTCCTTCCGCCTCTAACCACTGATCTATAGACGCCTTCGCCAACCGGTTCGTGCCGTACAATGCCTTGTTCCCTTTCTCCGGATGTTTCTCGCAAATGTATCGGCATATCGCTCTCGACTCTGAATTTGTGGGACTTTAAGTAACCAAACAAACAACAAATTGGAGAATAAAGAGACAACAAGAGAACTCGATGCATTTACCGAAAAGGGAGATGCTCTCGACTCTGAATTTGTTGGACTCGAAGTAACCAAACAAAAAAAAAATGGAGAATAAAGAGACAACAAGAGGACTTGATGCACTTACCGAAGAGGGAAATGCTCTCGTCTTCAAATGCTGGCACTTGGCCAAAAGGCTGGGGGAATCATCAATCAATTGAAACAGCCAAAATCAGTGAAGAAGCAAGCAAAAATGCAAGGTCAAAGAAATGTAAAAGAAAATACATGAATCTTGAGGAAGTCGGGCTTCTTATGCTCCCCTTTGGACATGTTCAGAGGAATAAGCTGGAATTGGACGTCCTTCTCAATGGTACACGCCAAAACCCTTGATACAGCCGTGGACAATGTTGGTCCGTACACTTTCACCGGCGTTGCCATTTCCAACTCCGAAGCAGAATGCCTCTTTTGCTGTCAGTCTTGCTTCTCCCTCTCTCTTGTGGTTGATTGTATTTGAGAAACTTTCCACCATAAAAGTGAAACGGAACCTGATCGGGGTTATCTAAACCCATCACAGGCTGAAAGAGGTCCGGTTAGTTGGGTCCCATTGGTATTAACTTTTATAGGAAATTATTGTATCCAATCACATATAATAAAAATTTTTATCTCGATTTATCTGATTTTAGAATTATACAGTATCTTTATTTTTTTTTTTGGGCCTTTACCCCCCATTGGTGATTACTGCTTTTTGCACCGCTTCTTTTTGACTGAGCAGCACCTCGTAACCCTAATTTCGAGAAAAAATTATTTGGTCATAAAGCATATAGAAATATATATTTTTTAAATACTATTAGAAGTGTATAATGTTAACAAATACTATGTCAATTTCAGTAAACATTTATCAAATTTTGTAAAAACGAAGCCACATTAGTTGTTTATGGTCCAAAAGCGTGTATTGGTCAGCTCTGGAAAACCATCAACTGACTGAAGATGACACTGTTCCCATATTTCCTTTGATCCCTTTATCTTCAAAACCAAACAGAATAACGAACGATCCTTGTAGGTTTTGTTAGGCCATGATTACAGAACATAGTAGCACAAGTTCAATAGAAGGAGTTAATTTTTCATGATGTAAAATTGAGGTTTATATTTCTGTTAAAAAAATACTTACATCTAATGTCTAGTAATGATTTGAAAATGATTTCCTCCAACAAAGCTTCACAGGGCACAATAAAAAATGAAAAAAAAAAAAAAAGTGCATAGGGTCAATTTAAGTGGTCACTGCATACACCCTGCCTATTGGAGATAATTATACCTTGCCTCTTATGGCGTCAATCAAAGGCAACTTCGCTTCCAACCTGTTCGGACATAAATCTTGTTTTAGACGCGAACAAATTCAAGTCAAAGCCTCTAAATAAATAAATAAATAAAAGCGGTAGGATTAATGCCTCTACATACAATCTGGGACACATGGCGCAGAATTTCCAGAAGTTCTGAGAATGCGGGTCTCAAAGAAGGGTGTTGGTGCCAGCAACGGGTAATCAACTCTACTGGCATGGGATGCGTATGCCTCGGAATTTTGGGTCTCAAAAATCTTTCTCTTTCCCACTCGAAATATTTTTCAAGTCTTGGAAGCTTTATTGATTTATAGACTTGCGCATTCACGTTTGGAGCAGCCCCACGCATCCACGGAGAAAAGAAAATGATAAGGGAATAAGTGCGTATATTGTCAAAGAATAAAATACCTTCTGGACTACTCCAACTGCTGCCTGCAATGGTGACAAATGCTCATGTGGAAGCTGCTTCACTCAAAAAATCATGCACCATAGGAGTCAAAGTCTGTCCAACCCAAATTATTGGAATTTGGAAGCACCACAATAACAGGTATCTCGAACATACCTCTCTTCATCTCTCATGTTCCTTTTCATTACTCCAAAGTCATTATCACTTCGAACCAACGGAACAATAATCCTTACTCCTTCGACTCTCTTTTGTTATTGCAACTATATATTAATTTAAAATGGGATTGAATCCAAAACAAGTTTCAAAACCGATACGTATAATTTCATGTATTCAGAAATTGGCTTCAAACTTGAGAACCTGCGTGCGGGCAAACTCTATGCTAGACTGAGCTCATGTAGAGCTTCATATACCAGGAACTCATACCGTGCAACACTTTGCCATACTATAGCCCTGATGAAGTTTTCGTGGTAGTATCAAACCTAAACTTATTTTGCGGTTTTAAAGTTCGAAATCAACCCAGGCAAGCTGGATTTGTGGAATTTAACAAGTACATGTCAGTTGCAAAGCTTGTTTGACATATAATTAAGGAAAGAAAGAAGCTTTGAGTGTGAACAAGCTAAGTAACCATTCTGTCACTTGTCATTAGAAGGGAAAGGATGAGGGAAGGCAGTTTTATAACGGGGGAAGAAATGCAAAGAGCATTACCTTTCCCCGTGAGCAGCTCCCGCAGAGTGATTCCAAAGCTGAATACATCGACTTTGTGATTATATGGCTTATGTTCAATAACCTTCCATATCTCAAGCGAATCACATGTTACTATAAACAATTTATTGTGCTGTAAAAGCAACAACAGTATAATAGCTTTCCGCCAAAGCGTTGTTATGTTCTGTCAACGTCATCACAGGAACACACACGGCCACCTTTCACATCCTTTACTCATGCGCTCAATTCTCAAGTCTCACTATCCGTAGATGATTCAACGAAGAGGCTTAGTTCCATAGCAAATCCCCTTGACCCAAAACAGCAACGATAATAGCAGCAGCATCTGATAACAGTAAATAAATGATCAGGAAGCATTATACATTATACTTATGTTTGAGGCACACCTCTGGAGCCATCCATCTGTAAGTTCCAGTTTCTGAAGTCATAATGCCTGACTGATCTTCCACCCTTGCTACACCAAAATCAGCAACCTTCGCTACCTGTTGGACAGCATTCCAAACAAGTAACACAGTGTAGTCCTTGCCAGGATGTTCAAGGAATCACTACTAGACAAACAAAACCCAAGCAAATCGCAAAGTAGATGGCACAAAATATAATCAATTACCCCATTCTCATCCATCAAAAGATTCGCAGTTTTGAGGTCCCTGTGTATGATGTCATTTTGATGCAATTAGTTCATTCCTTCACAAACATTGATTGCTACTTTGACTAAAATGGAAGATTAAGCACAGCCTTCTGTGTATGCAAAAACTCATACAGACTTCCACCAAACATGTATTCTGAGGAAAAAACAAAAAAATGTGTTTAATTATTGCATTGAATTTTGACAATGCTTCACCTATTATGTTGGTCTTTTGATCATTCTGATCAAAATATGGCATAAAAGCTCTAACGAGCATCATTCTTCATAAATCATGAATAATGCAATTAGTTTTTCAGATTTCATGTAATGTATGTGTTCCACATCAATTATAACAAAAATATAAATTATAATATCAAATTAATCCATTAACACAAACTTTTACCCGTGACAATGAATAGGTCCGGAGGTTTTGTACTAGGCCCCACAAATCTGACAACATTCTTGTGACACAATTTACTGCAAGGTACATTTTAATAAAGAACCGTTAACATTCCCATTATAGGCTACAGGTCACATATTTTCACTCTCCCAAGGAAAAGGTGACCCAGAATAAGTTTAATAAAAATATGGTTGATGCATCTCTGTGTGCGCGTATCTGGTGGAAGAGTTGTGATGGAACAAACCTCAGAATGTGGACCTCTTGAGCAAACTCCCCTTGTATATTTTCATTCAGATCCTCAATCTTAAGAACTTTGATAGCTACTTCTTGGTTACGGAAAATACCTTTGTACCTGTATCAACCAACGTGTCATTCAGCATGTATTGATTCTGAAACATATCATCCAAATAAAAGAACATTACTCACAAATCAAACAAAGGTCCAGATGCAATTTCCCTTTCATATTTCAAGCAGCTTGCATCAATTTCCCACGCAACACTTCCACATAAAGGTATATTCACATTATTAGAGATAGAATTGATCCCAATATGTTCTTGCTCTGCGGTTTGACTGACAATTTTCTTGAAGAAAGGCTGCAACTAGATTTCCTACCAAAACATCCAACTTAGCAAGAATGCTCCAATAAAAGCCGAAAGGCGGAGGGAAGACATGAGAGCAACATTCAATTTACAATTAAGTACCAAAGGCTAAAATTAATCAGGAATGTTTGAAAATTGGGGTTTGTGTGTGTATCCCACTAGTTCCATCCAATTTTCGTGAAAATGTGAAAATAAATTAGCTCTCCATATAATCACATGTGTCAATAAAATCGATCATGTCTTTGTTGAGATGGATCGAAAGCTGTAACAAGTGGGATGTGAAGAGCCTACCTCAATTTTCTGAATTTTTTTGTCAGCACATGTTTAAGCTTCTCAGTCCCCTACAAGTTTCAGTAAGTAAATTATTCACGTAGATTTTAATAAATAGAAAAGGATGAAAATAGAGTTCAATAGTAAATTGTAATCAAGTTTAAGTTTGGGTAGATTAAAGAAGGATGATAGATACATTCGATTTAAAATGAATGCCTAGGATTCTAGAAAAGGACACTCTTAAAGTCTCAGTTTTACTAAGACGAGCTAATTTTCTTCGTAGTCAGTTTTCAATAGATTAAGCTAATATGATACAAGCAAGAAAAAGAGGGACCGGCAACAACAAAAACATCCAATAAATAACCATCGGATGTTGAAAGAGGAGCATGTGCTCCTTGGATATTTAACCCAGTTTCAGACAGCAAGGAAGTCAACTGCAAGGCGTAATTACTTGCACGTTGCGAAGGAATGAAAGCTGAAGGGGTGAATTTATCACTCACATCATATTCCACTAATTGGGTAATATTACATCTACCTTATCTATTCTCTTACTTGTTGAAAAATTTAATATCAACGCCCTGTAAATTTTAATTGTCTCAAAAACTTATAATGAATGCACACATATGCTGAAACAGAAAGATGCGTAGCACGGACCAACAAATGCTTGGTTGGATTGATAAGGGCATCCAACCAGCATATATAGGGTATCGAGTTCGAGCCTTGGATGCAGTAGTGTTAAAACTTGTTGGAAGAGCTTGCCACACAAAGGATTCCACCAGTGCTCGATTCGGATTAGTAGGTTATTCGGACATCTAATAATAGAGTCCAGAAAAAGCGCCAAATACCGAATGAAAGTATATAAAAAAAAAGATGCTTAGCACGGAACATTAGAAGGAAAAACAAGATGTGAATTTTACATCTTAATCAGATATTATCTCAACGACCTAAAACTTTGATCATGCTCCAAAAAATTTAGAGACTAGAAGGTAATTATTAGGACTGTGCACCAATTGAAAATACGGATTTCACATGTAAGCTAAGAAATATTTGCATAGCAGTTGCGCTCAGTTACCTGACTGAGAAGTTTTGGCTTGTCATTTGTTGATATCGTGATCTCATGCATCGGTCTGCCATTTCATCTAATAATTTTAAGAAACTCATAAGCAGCAATAAGTGTTGGAAGCAATCAAAGTAATAATATGACCACTCTTCTGGCAATCAAAGATAGAGATCAGAAAGGAGCGGAACTTGTGATGTTCATAGAACAAATAGGTAAAAGAATACAATCATCATCGAAATTTTACCGGGAATATTGTGTATAGAATTTCGAATTGCCACTATTAGATTGAACTTTTAACAGGCTTGCTTCAAGAGCAAGTTCAAAGTTAGCCGGGGAACTAAAGGCAGGAGCAGGATGAATGCTGAAAACCATGAAAAAGAGGCAGTAAGTATTAATAATGTAGAACAGCATAAGAGGAAAAGGACAAGGCCAAGCAAACATATTTAGCGATTCAGTAAATATATTCGAGTAGCCATGCCTCATGTTGCCTGTAATGTGAGAATCTTGGTGACCGACTTTTCTTTGTGAGTTTGAACGAACAGAATCAGTAGGATTCACACCAGAAGCCGATCGAACCTGCATAACAGATATGTAGCCAAGATCTAGCAAATCAGTTGGCTAATGCAGGTACCGGCAAAGTTCCCATATCCCGGTCGAATGAAGAAATTACTTGTCTAGATACTACTATTCAACAAAAGTCAGAAAATGGCAATCTCCATAAACGGGGACATGCGACTCGTACTAGTCATAAACAACCAAAACAGCGTTGCTGAAGGGAAAATGATTTCTTGGTTTAAGAAAATGTCCCGAGGTATCCACGCAAGAAGCAGCTGCTAGTTTTCTTTTTTCTTTCTTTCCTGACTATTCTATCATTTATTAGGAGGGAAGTCTAAGCACCGAGAATAGAACCGATTCAAAATGAAAACGCGGTATAGGCTACTTCTTTTCTTTTTTTGGATTTAGAGGGGCAGTCATTTGTAATATCAGGCGTTGGTGATTACGAGTATCGAGGGTTAAACTTCACCTTTACGATTTGTCGCATAAATATAAATTACCTGAACTAGACGGACTTCAACAGCAGGTTTGGTAGCAGGATCATGTGCCATATGCAGCAACCTTTTATGCATAATGACATCTTGAGCTCTCTCCACATTCATATCCACAGCACACCTATCGCATGTATATTTACAATTACAAAAAGTTCCATGCACCAACAATAGAATTCAACAGATCCTCATGTCATGATTGATTCAAGAAAGCAGTGAATGAAAAAGGAAGAGCAAGTAATAAACAGTCCCGTGTGTCCAAGGAAGATATGAAGAGCTTGAAAACGACAAAAAGAAATCATATTTCTGAGTTTTACATCAAAAGATCATAAATAATGGTCTCTGAAACAGAGTAGGCGACAAGATGAAGCAGCATTGAAGAAGAGTTAGAAGTACCTGGCTGGAATTCGATAGAAATGCATCCAGAGCTCATCTTCAAAGCCAGGAACCGCAGCCTCCGGGACATTCAATTTAGTCTACTAAGAACCTCGTTGTAAACTTCAACCTTTTGACTCTGTTTTCGAGTCTTGTTCCACCCTAAATTCTGACCGCTGTTACTGCAACTCCATTGTGTCCGGCCCCCGTGCTCAACGTTTCATATCAGCGTGAATCATCCAGCACTTGATTCCAATTTGAAAATATAACAAGCTCTGGAGTCTGGATGCTGTTAGATGGGGGCGGAGGGAGGTAAAGAAGAAAAGAAAATCCTTGAATTGCTCGTATTTGAGTCTTTGTTGAAGCTTAAAAGGAAGGTCCATGGGGAGGCACAATACAGATCGCGAGGAACATACGTGGACGTGGACGTCAGACAATGTGGTTTTGCTTTGCTTGTGTCTCCTCTTTTGTTCTAAGCAACAGCATGGGCCATTACTATAAGTAACGGTGAACTGACGATGATGAACGCGAGGAGTCTCAATCCTTTATTTATTTATTTATTTTATTTTATTTTATACGCACATAATCCCTTTGACAGCATCATCCAGCAGACCATAACCCCGTAACCAGGCTGTGGGCGGACCTTGCTGGGGTCATTTCCTACGATAATGTGCTTATCTAGAGATTCAAAATGCATTTCTTATCCAAATATCGGTTAGTTTGATCATTCTTTTAAAATATATTCTAAACAAAAAACTCCTTTTACATTATACTAAAATATATTCTAAAATTAAATGTTTATTCAAACATAAATGCAGCCTGTCAAAATGCATTCTGGATAAATGTTATTTTCTAAAATACATTTTGATCAAAGTCATTTTTTTAACTGTTTTTCAACCAGGCACAATATATGTATTATATCACGGTCGGAAACAATAATATCTAAACATTTTATTATAAATTTGGCAGGGCAATGGTTCCTTGCTTCTTATGGAGGAGTGAGAAGATAACTTGATGGTGCTCCCAATTAATTTATTGGCAAATGATGGTCATTTTCTTCTTTCTTCGGGAGACCAATAGCGATGCTCTGGCCCTTGCTGGTATCCCTATCCAATGGGAGCTGACTGAGGAGATATGGAGGATGATGGAAGAGAGCATTTGCATAGGAGAAACTAGGGGCCATTATTTAGAGTTGCTGTGACAAGATTGAGGGCCTATTGGTAATCTGCCTCATCAACTTCTACCTCTTTCATTATTTATTAACGTTGCAATGCGCATCCATGGCATTATTGACCTTTTCATTGTAAAAATAATTTCATATTAAGTTAAGAAAAAACTTTTCATCTGTAGACAAGCCACAGTATGCGGCGGAATAATCCAACAGATACCGAACCACCGCACCCTCTTTGCCCCATCGTCACCTGAATCTCTAGTGTGTGTAATTAAATATCACGCCTACTTGCTTTCCACCAACTCTCTAAATTTACTTATCGATGCTCGCCCAATGACCATCCCTCCTACTTGATTTTCCAGGAATCACAACGTTTAGATGGCCATTTATCAGCTACAAGTTGTCAGGATATTTTCCAATTGGCCGCCAGGTGAAAACTTACGTAAACATGCATTTCTAACAAACAATATGGCTAACAGAATTTTTACAAGCCACATCCAATATATTTTATACTAATTAAGAAACACAACTTTTAAATTTTATTATTATTCAATATACATTATACCTTACCTTCCGGAAACAAAATGAACATAGTACTAGTATATTTATATATTCGTATGAAAATTTTAGTTATATAAATATAAGCATAGGAGTAAATTTTTAACTAAATTTAATTTTAGATTTCACATCATTCAAAAAAAGAAAGGAAAACCATAAGTGTCATTAAATCTAAATCATCCAGTTAAGATGTGAATGGAGGAAGAGCATTGGCAGTGAATGAAAAAGAAGGAATTCCATGCGGAGGGCAGTGCAATGGAATGAGTATTAGCGAAGAGCAAGATCCATTCAATACAACTAGTGTTTCCTCCATCCCTGCCGAATCATTCACGCATGACATGACATGAGATCTTTAAATCAGATAGTGGAAAGCTCCGCCGTGGGAGCGACCTTCATTCTCTCCTTGTATTCCCTCAACTCTCTCTTGTACCTTTCCTTGTCCCTCAGCCCAATGTTCTGGTATACCTGCGCCAACACACCAATCATCAACTCATTCAAACCAAACCAAACCAAACCAAGTTGAGGTCATTACCATTCTCTCCTCGGGGCTCAGGCTGCTCCACGACTGGCCGATCATCTTGGTGAATTCCCTCTCCCTGTTTGGATACAGTGCCTTGAGCTTGTAATGCTTCTCAGCGAAGAAGAAGTTATAGCCACTTCTGTTGGGCTTTGGGTAGTTTGGGTCCCACCTCCTCCTGTTCCGCCTCCTCCTCCCCCCCCTCCCCCCCACGCCTCCTCCTTTTCCGTTGTAGGCTACGATGGCATTCCCATTCCGCGAACTCCCCGATTGCTCTGGGTGGTAAAGCACCCCTCTCAGAACCTCTGTCCCCACTTTCACTGACACCAAATACCCACACTCGAATTTCCCCTCTATCATTCCCTTCACTTCCCCGCACCAATCATCTGCGCCCAACCTCAAAAATGTCAACTTTCCTCCTACCAATTTTGTCTGTTCCCATATTAATCAATCATTGCACTCCACAATTACCCCATTAATCATTTATCTATTCAGTAGTGGAAGCCAGACTTTACAGTAGCCAAGAAAAATCAAGTATGAACATGAAACATAGCCAATGCACATACCACAAAACCATATATATCGAGTTCAATATCATTATCATTATTATTTTTGTAGCAGAGCTCGGAAGCCGCGAAAACTAAATACGAAGCACGGTTAACTATCGAGCAAGTTGAATACCTTCATCATGGGATTCAGGACACTCGTTTATCCGCTGGGGAGAGTATTCAACAATAGCTAATTCAGGTCTCCATGACTGGTTGCTGACAGAGAATGCAGCTGCAGGGCAGTAAACCGAGGTTCAATTGAAATAATACAAGACGGGCAGAAGCAACATACTGACCTGATCATCTAGTACTAATTAGCATGCAAAGGATGTAAAACCCAACACAGGCACACACAGATACCCAAAGGAAAAAAGGAACAAAAATGAGGAACAGGCAGTTAGCTACCTGCAGATGGAGTGCACAGAGGACCCCGGGCCTTAAAGAAGTGGACTTGTTCGTAATGGTAAAGAAGACTCGAGTAGTGTTTCCTCAGTACGAAAGAAGCGCTCGTTGTAGTGGGAGAGAACCTGAATACATTCCCCACTTCCCTCCATTTCTTCTCTACCACCACCTGCACTTTGAAATCCCTCCCGGGTGGGAGTTACTCAAACACATCCCCACGATTTTCATTTCAATATTTACTAACAATAAATAACTAATAATATATATATCCGGTGGTCGATGGATTACAGGGAGCCCACCTTCTCATAACCACTCCTCCTCGTAACCTCCTCGTAAAGAACGTGCAAATCCAGTTCCTTCCCTCCAATCACAGGAATCCTTGGGATGAAGATGTAACCAAAAAGATTTAGTACCACCGTTCACCACGAACACAAGTGTGAAGTTTACTAAATGGCTCAGTGTTCCCGTTAAAATGATATCGGGGAAAGAGGCGAACCGTGGGATTAAAAATCACATCCTAAGTTGGATTCTAATGTAGCAATGCGAAAAAATCCCAAAAGGAAAGAAGAGAACTTACATGAACTTGGTGCCCATGAGGAAATGGAAACGCCTGAGAGTGTCCCAGAACAGGGTGGGATCCTTGACCACGTCCTCGTGAGAAGCGAGTGGGGAAGGGTAATGCTTGCCTTCCTCCCCACTCCATCCCATGTTGGTCTCCGCCGGCGAAACGCCAAGCACAAGCCTAAAAAGATAATACTGTACTAAAGAAAATGAGTAATACCGAGAAGCGAATGTGAGAGAGGTGTGCAAAAGGAGGGATGATAATACCGAGAAGGGATGGCAATTAAGGAAAGGTAAGTGAGGGGGAGGGGCAAGAATTAAAGGAGGACGGGAAATGGTTTGCCGCGTGGGGTTAACGATTACGCAGAATTGGCATTTTCTGGCAAAAAGCCCCTAGTCTTATTTATTTGATTGCAGGCTATGTTCATAATTACACGCCTCCCTCTTCTCTCTCTGTCTGCTTTCTTCTATTCTGACACCCCCTGCTCCCTCCTCTCAATGCCCAGCGTCCAAACGTTGACATGCACTTGGGTTTGATTCTCTCAAACGTATCTTAGCGTACATCAAATGCAAGCCTATCCCCTATTTGTACTGCAATTTCGTAGCCTCCTTCTCTCTTCTCTGTTCCGCTTCAAATCCTATCCCGACACCCCTCTTCTGGCCTTACTTTATTTGCTAATTGCTCTCCCCATGTTATTTTTATCTTTCGTTATTTATATTTTCCTTTATTCATCACTATTGGGTATGCGTACCGTACACATTCCCATGCCATCCTGTATATGTATTCTTTAGAATTTGGTTTTAAGGTTTTCCTTTGGGAAGCATTGGTAAGTGGGTCCTTGGAGAGTTGAAGGAGCGATTCTCGTGTTTGTGGGCCACGTCTATCCATCGAAAAATGTTTCGGCCGTTCATGTATAACCTGGACTGGGTGGTCTGACATTGCTGATCTGGCAATTGTCTCCTTCAGTTGGTTGGGGATTTGCCTGAGCCTACATGGCCAAGATCCTGGACTCATGTCTCTTTGGGCCCATATAGAGGCCTCAATTTACAGGTGGGTTGAGTGAGCAAGCAGCTGGAGGAGAATTCATTGGTCGCTGGTGTATATAGTTCTCTTTCCTCAAAGAGGCGACAACTTGCTCGGAGCGTGGCCTCTCAAACACCGCCATCCCTCGTTGGGCCTCTATTTCTCTTCAAATTCTCATATTCTCAACATGAATAATCACCGCTTCGAGCTTGGCCGAGGGTGCTAAACTGCAGATGTAAATATACTATTGTCCTTGTTCCCGGGATATCCCCAACGATCCAGGTGTTAGGGGAACGAGATTGGGCCGGTTCAGGCCCACAAGTGATGGATTAAGAGTTTTTAGCCGGATGGCCGGTCCGTCACCCCATTTCAGCCGCCATATGCCATTTCCCCACGCGCACATTTTTTCCCCTCCAATGTTGCCACCAAGATATACATTCGAGGGGGGCAAAGATGCGTTTTTATTTAGTCCCTTGTATTACTGATTGTGTATCTACTGGAGATGACTCTTGTTGCTAAAAAAAAAACAAAAAAGAAAACGTTAACAATGATGCATAGGTTTGCTCTGCCAAGTCATTTTTGTAATAGGTTATTTGAAGATCGTAATGTTTAGTATTTCGGACACTAGTTTTACACTATACCATCTTCATCTTCATCTTTCAATTGCCCTTGCTGTTCAGGGGTTCCTTCTTCTATGAGACTTTTAAGGTTGCGTCAGAGCCAGGTATTGTTGGTTGAGATTAAATGTGTGCCGCCTTTTGGTGGACCATTGATTAAATGCTTAATTCTTGCATGGGATATTGGTTTCAAAAAGTTTATCCTTTAATCAGATGCAAAAAACTTAGTTGATATGCTGATAAATGTGAATAGTAGCAAGCATACAGTTTGGCTTGGATGCAAAAATTCTTCACCTACTCATGGGAACAACACATTCAATATATTTTAAGAGATCATAATCAACTTGCAGATGTTTATTAAATGAGGGATTAACAAAATCTTTTACGTTTGAGAGTTGTCCTACCATTTGAGGACATTAGTTTCTAATGATTGTATGAATTTAATTTTCCAGTAGATTGATTATCACATCTTTTTTAGGATTTGAGCCTTCTTTTGTATGAAAAACAAAAAACAAAAAAACACTGCACATCTTTTTGCTGTTATTGCCACTCCTCGTTTCTCAGGCTCGTTGTTGAGACGGCTTGCCGTTCCAGAAAGAAGGGATGCAATAATAAGATCCAAAGCATCCCATGTTTCTTGAATCATATTGGCTTATTTTCTAATTTACATAATTTATTATTTTATTCTTATAATATTATTAAAAAAAAAAGATTATATTATATTATTATATAATATAATCGCTACTAAATGTGGAGGAGTTAACGACCTTTGGATTTTGTAGCGTTTTGATAGTCATTAACAGCTTCAAATTACCATGATAAGATTGAAAATTTTTAAGCTTTGTAGCGGTTTCTTTAACCGCTACAAATATGGTGACCTTTCAACTTTTATTTGATAAACCGTTGCAAAATGATGTTATAATTTTGACGTTTTCTCCTTACTAAATTTGTAGCGGTTTACAATCTCTACTAATTTGTCTATCGCTTTATTGTTCCGTGGGCACTACAAATTTATAACGGTTTGATAAATAACCGCTGTAAATTATAAATTTTGTAACCGTTTCTTTAACAGCTATAAGTTCTACCTTTTTTTTTGTAGTGCTTTAGGATCATGTAATACCAATGTTTTAAGAAATTAAAAAACTCTTCCAAACCTCAGATTATTCTCTGATTGCTTCCGAAAGCAGGACTTGACAATAATTTTCGCCGCTAAATAATTATTGTGAAATTGACATCGAACTTTTTCCTTAGTGCTCTGATTCCTGTCTCTTTCAGGTTCTTCCAAAGCCAATAAAGTAGATAATTAAGAACAGGGTAAAATCATGTTACCTCTGCACTCACCATCGCACTCAAATCATCTTTATATCACGCTGACCAGAACCAATGGGTAGTAAATAGTAATGAACAAATTCCAAAAATACTTGTAACGAGAATTCGCATGTGTAAGAATATATGACTATCATACTTATTATTTTTTCTTTTAAAGAACTGGAGAACGCAAGAATGGGTGGGTGCATATCCATTTAAGGTTAATTACGTGACCCTGGTGCATGCATGGTGCCAGAAGCACAATATACATACACATTGACGCACCCACGCCACCAACCCCACATTATACGTGCTTAATTAATTCGAAACTGTGTTGTGCCTTCGGTTCTCTGGTTAATTCGATCCTGCCACAAAACATGATTAATTAGGCTGGGTTAATTTGATGGACACCCAAATCCTAGGTAATTAAAGCTAGACGCGTACACAAATGGGAAATGGATTCCGAAGTCCGAAGTCCGAGGTAGCAGTGATTGTGGTGGAATCACTGACCTGCACCACCAACCAGCAAGCATGATGGGCACTCCTTTATTCTTAAAGCAGAAAAATGCAAAATGCCATTTTGTTAGGAGCTACGCGAGCAGCTCAGCTTGCACAGGAATGGCTCACAATCATGAACCATGGTGGATTCCTCTGCATCGAGTTCTGCAAATTCACTAAAAGTATTCCTTTACAGTCCTCAGTTCCAACTATAGTTTGTGTCAAGTGCTCTCATAATTCGACCATTACTAGTTTATCATATATATGCATATTCAGTGGGCTAACGACAGCTCCATTGAACCAACTTCGATTCATGACGATTAGTATTTCGTATAAAACCCTCGGCGCAGTAAAAGCAAGGGTAAAAAGTAAAAATACTTTTGTGCTCTTTTCGTTCTTTCGTGGTTCTTGGACAGCCAGCCCCACTCATTGCTCACATGGTTGGCGAGTAGAAAACCTAGTCCCCACCATTGCACCACCCCGAGACCTTTTTCATAAAGGAAGCAAAAGAAGAATAAAAGTTGGTGCTTGTGCTGCATCGAGCACAGGGAACAAAGCGCATATGCTTTTTCCTAGGCCTGAGTAAGGAGAGAGCACAAAAGCTTATTTCCCTGAATCTCAGTCAAGTCGATTTTACTTCTTTTGACATTAAACAACTTTTTTGTCTAACCACGTACTATAAACCCTTCGGCGGGTCAAACCATATCAGAATGGCCCTTGTTTCACAAAAGCAGACTGAAAATCCACAGCACTGTTTATACTATTATTATATCTGGTTTCAATTACCCTGTTTGGATTCCAAGAAAATGTGTGATAGTTATAAACAAACCCAATAAATTTGAATCATTTGGAGCCTGTGCGCTGTAATTAATATGCATGTAGTTTCAGTTTCAGTTTCAGATGAATAATTTACCTCCCATGCATTCAACGCTCGGCCTTCTTTTCAAGCAAATCATGTTCAGTGTGGACACAACTGTACGTGCAGTGCAAGTGCTTACGATCTTCCTTTGCCCCAATATATACTCCATGATGGATGGCTCCAGTAATTCAGCATGCCAACTGGTCAGTACCTGGCAGACCATCAAATGGATACAACTTAGACATTCAAAAAGTGAATCATCGGTCAATGTTTGTGGAATCAAGTAATGCGATCTCGTGGACCTTTGAACGTGTGGGGGGGTTATAAAAGGGAAGGGAAAGTAAATGAGTGGTGGGAATAGTTGGAGGGGTTGGATTTGGAGCAATAAATAAGGGAAGGGGGTTGGTCTCATAAATGCGAAGGGAGAGTATATAGTAATTATTTGTGGGAGTTTGTTGTGGTGGTGATGATGTTGATGGATGAGGATGTATCTGGAGGGTGAGCGTTTCTAAGGGAGCGTGGGGTTGTGCATGTGGGGGTTATGAGTGCGACATATCGGTGGACAAAATGGAGCATTTCATATCTCCTGCCTCTGCAATCAATATCATATATAATTGAAGGGATTGACCTGTATGTTCATTCACTGTTCTTCTCCCTGATCATGCTTTATTCTAGTACTAACTTTTCTGCTGTGTTAATATATATTATTGATAAACCAGAAGTTATGTATCGTTTAACTGCAAATAATGTTTGGAGTTTCTTGTATGCCTTGGATTCTGAGCTTGGTAGGACCCCGTAGGCCTTTCACATATATATTTTCTTTCTTCTCTTTTTCCCTTTTAACAATACTCTAGTGCATGTTATCCATTACTTCCTGAGCTAAACCAGCTCACCTTTTATTTTTTACCCAACGGGGTATGCAGCCCCGAAATTACCAATTCACCCATGGCTGGTTTCACGTTTAGTATCGTGAATATGTACGTATTTTTCTTCTGGAGGAGACCCTGTGAGGAAAACAAGCATTTTCCTCATCCCCACGACTGGAGATGTAGTGCAAGACATGCGTTGAATGAAAAAAGATCGGCTGCTGCGGGTTTGGGATGTCATGGCAGGATACTCTGTCATATGCCCCTCCTTCACTAAAGCTTTCATTTTTTAAAATGGAGGAGCAAACCTCTTCCGATCCAACAATAGTTCTATAATGCATTCGTACAATGAGTACATGTATTCTTCTATTATATACAATCATATCCAAAACACCGTTGTGTATCTCTTTTAATAGGATTGAATTTAAATTTTGATTCGTTAGGATAGGTTGATTTACTAAATTCAAACCTGTTGGTAGTTCTATGATGTGCTGAAACCATTGGTCCTGCATGAAAGCCTGCTGAGATTATAGAGCCACTGCAAAATTCAACTGGCTGTTTACTAGCTAGCACTATGTTTACTTATCTATCTGTTATTGATGTGAATTAGATTTTATTATGTTGTTTATCCATCCATAAAAAAAACACAATTTAACATCCAAAAGTACCGCGGATGGAAGACTGTGGGGCTTTTGTATTCATTGTGTATATTCTGTTCCCCCTCTCGCACCTTTCAAAGGGAGTGTGAGTGGTGTGGACTGATTTGAGAGGCCTTGCGTCGCATTTAATTTCTTGTCACGGTCCATTACGTGTGAAGTTATAATGGACTTTTTATCTGCACATTTAACTTCCAAGTATTTATAATATGCTAATTCCGAATATGAATCATTTAAGCCTTGCTTAGCTTTGGTGGGAATATTTACGGTTAATGGGATTCCCTTGCATGAGTATGTTTGGCAGGTTGCCATTCAAAATCATTCCACAGTAGTGACTCTTTTTTTTTCATTTCAGGTCGCGATTTGCATTATTTTGCCAAATTTAAATTGAATGCCACTAGCCATCGAGGAATAATGCGTGAACTTACTTCCTTCCCCCTTCCGCATTTATTGTTTGACGCATCAGATTACTCTTATTTTGGAAAATAAAATCAAATAAGTCATTATTTAAAAATATTTCAACATATCTTGAGGTTTGACCAGCAATAAAATATGTTGAAAATAAGAAGTGCTAGTATTTTCGCACATTGTTATCTGTTCTCTCCATTCTCTAAACAAGCTAAAATATCCATTCCTTTACCCACCCATCAAGGATACCTGTTCCATCCTATCAAACCTTCTTTCCAATTTCATTGTCACTTTTCATCCCCATGATATCGCTCCCATCCCCATGAATAATTGACAGTCCTTTTTTTTTTTTCATGCCGAAAACAATGTAAACTCGTGATTTTAGAAATTCTGTAAATATTCGAACTGTTACGTCAAATATGGTTTTGTCTATATCATAACCACTTATACAGAAGAGAAATGTATGCATGCTTCAAGATTATCACAATATCTATCCAATAAAAACACAAAACATATTATGAATTGTTATGTTTTCATACGGGACAGCCTTTCACTCTTGATCAATTTATATTTATTTTTAACTGACATTTTTTGCTAGCATTCTTAATTAACTGGCATTCTAAATATTAAAACAACAACAATTTCAATTTAATTGAAACACCCGTAATTTCAAGCCTGCTCCTCCCCACCATAATCCATGCGAGTAAGATTACAAGGTGTAGCTCTCCCGCTACGCATCATTATTTTTTTCTCTGTACTCTAATGTTCACGTCCTTTAATTATGAAAAGAACAAATTATATAGACAATGGATAAAGTAAAATCAAGGCATATTAAACAAATCACAGGCAAATAAAAATACCATTACGGACTGATAATTCAACTCAGAAGATTTAGAGCGCTACTATTGACATCGATAGTTAAATCGAATGGAAACGATGTCATATTTTTGTAAAATTGAAGTTTGAAATCTGTAGTTGAATATGATTTTTGACATAAAATATGACATCATAGTCATTTAAGGAAAAATAAAGAAAGAGTTAACGAGCCAGATAATGGGATGGGACATCTGGGCTCCAGTAGAGCAGTGAAGAGGATAAAGAGCAAATAACAGTGTATTACTACCTCTAACAGCGGATTTGATGATAAATATAAAAGATCTCACTTTATAGAGAAATTGTTATAAATAACCAATTTACTTAGCATTTTTAACCTTCCAAATTAGCAGTATTTTGGATCAAAAAGAATATTTTGCCCCCCTGAATACTTTCAATGCAGCACCTAGATGGCAGAGAAAATCCTGAATGAAATGAATGATTGGTGCCTGTGGGCAAGAATTGATTGTGTGGAGAAGAGAGGAAGGAAAGGAAGCGTGAGGATCGAGGGGGTGAAAAGGGGAAAGGGATTGGGGAAAGTGGTAATGAGAGAGGAGAGGAGCGCAGAAGGGGGGGGGGTTCAGTGGTGTCATCAAGAACGAGGGCGAAAGAATAAGCATGATGATCCTTCTAAATAATACTCATAATGAACCATCCAATCTCATCGCTTGTCAATCTTTTGAGTCTGCACCCACGTCTCCTTCCCTTTTCCTTTCCACCCCGGTCATTAAATTGAACTAATAATTCATAAAAAAATATCATTCACATTTATTAATGACACCCACCTCCTCCGCATCCTCTCTCATATTTACTGTCAAGAAGCTGCCTTCTCCATTTTAAATAGCAGCAGCTCTGTGCTGTGTGTGGTATCATCATGTTTATCGGCGTCTGGGTTCAAGTTGGTTTGACGAAGGGATGCTTACAGAGTTTGTTGGCATTCTGTCCACCTCCTCCGTCTCTACCCCTCCGTCCGCCAAGGAGGTGGGCATACTGCCAACTCAGCTCTGCTCGCTTCCCTTTGTGAAGCCCTCCTGATGTTTCCCCCACTCTCTTCATCCCTTTCTCCCAACCCTTTTTCTCTTTAATCAAGTGAAACTGCTTTATTAACTAACAACAACTCTATAGCTTGTTCATGTTCTCCCTCTATTCTGCAGGACCTCGCTGCTGCGAGATCACCACAGCCTGTTTGTATTACAAGCGAATGTTTATCGCGCCTCGCTGCCGCTGCTCTCGGAAACCCTACTTTCCCTATCTTTCTCTCTTGCCTTTCTTTTGACTTACTCTTCTCTTCTCGCTCATGATCCTGCTGCCGTTCCTCCTGAGTGGACGATTTTGCTACTGCTCTTTGCATTTGGAATCGGGTTTAGCATCTAGGGTTTCGTCCTCCTCCCCTTCTGCATCGAGGTTTAGTGATCTCCTCACCTTAGTCCTTTTGATAGTGTAATCAATGATCTATGACCTCATGTTTATACACAGTACCAAGGTTCAAATGTCTATCTGGAGATTGTAATGGATGAGTTCATGCTCATACTCAGGTTTAGAGTTTGTAATTCCAATTTGAAGCATTTTTTTAAAAACAAAATTCATGCACTGAAGGCCAGGTTAATGTGGCTTCATGATCATACATGAGCTGGGGAATTTTTCATGGGAGTGGCAAGGGCGATTGCCGAAATGAAGAGGCGACGGGAAGGCAGCAGCATTGAGGAGATGTGGTGGATGACTGAGATGGGAATGGAAGGGAAGGGACTTGGCATTAAAACGCAGAATTAATGCCTGACCCTACTGCCCAATACCTTCTACGTAGCCTCATGATTGACTCCTGACATCAAACTCCTCTAAAGTTCTTCCCACGCTCTTTCATGGCGCGTCACGCTAACTCCCCCTTCATCCTCATGCGCATGGGCATGGCCCGGCCAAGAGTCAAACCCGCTTCGTCAAAACCAATAAAATAAATGGCGAAGCCGGGAAGGGGAAGTAGGCCCAAGAACCTGGAGGTTTTTGACTTTATGCATGCATATCGCACTATAGTTCTTTTGATTTTGTGAGTGATTCTATCCTTCTAGTTTTGCTCTGCACCATGTGCTCCGTGGATCGGAAAGCTTCAATTCATCCCTGAAGGCAAACAGGCTGTTAACAAGTTGATTGATTTTTATAACAAATTTTTAAAGATGGAATTGCTTCTTGTCACGTCACCACAAATTTTTACACACATCCGTATAATGAAATTTATTGTTTCATTCTTTTGCCTCTCATTTTGATCGTTTTCATGCCATCATTTCACAAAAACACTAACTTCGTTTGATAAAACTAAAAACGAGTCAACTGGTTTATCATTATTAACTTTTAATTGAATGTGGATTAACGTTGTTTTGATTTACATGGTTAATCGCTGAGGAGTGGATAACCAAGTTACCTAAGCGCCGCATTCCAGGGTTAATGCTTTTACTCATGCATTATTGGTGGGAATGGTTCACTAAAAAGTATAAGAAAAAGAGATGAACAAGAAAGTTGTGCACAATGTTAAAGCGTGTGCAACACTTTCATTTATGCATAATTCGTCCCTACCTATTTATATATTACATGGTGTAAGTTGGGTTAATTGGGGAATTTTCTGTATGATACAATAGAGGCCATTGAGTATGGATTGCACCCCCAACACTCAAGTTAAGACAATAAAGGCTTTTATAAAGTGATGGTTTGGCTTTTCCTATATGTGGATTCAAAGAAATGGTTTAGGGTTTTTATAAAGTGATGGTTTGACTTTTCCTATATGTGGATTCAAAGAGAAAGATAATGAGTTTGATTTTGTTATGTGAAAAATTGTATGTCTCAAATGGAGTGATGAGAAGGGTATTTATAAGGTGTGAATAAATGTCTTGAAATGGTACATTTTGAAGTAATGTCTTTTCAATAAAAGGTCATAACCATATCACTTCAAAATAAAAGGTCACAACCAATGATTTTTTAAAGAAGAGTTACATCTTTATACATGTAGAGATATATGCCTTTAGAATTATAACCCTTACATAACCCTTCAAACAAACAGTTATTTTATAAGGGTATTGCATCTCTTCATTTAAAAAAAAATTACATCTCTTTATTTTAAAAATTTTCTAACAATCCCCAACTATTTTTAAAATAATCAAAACTCTTATCACTTCAGAAATCTCATGTTGTCAATAAAGGTATCTCGAGGATTTGAACCTTTACCTAAGTAAGACACGGTTTCACCCATCCGAAATAATGTTGTAGACTAAACTTTGAACCAATTATCCCATATGAACAGGTGTGCGTGAATTACGCATGAGATCTCGGGCCATTGTATGCGACTTTAAACGACACGTTTATGGCCTTGTGTTCGTATCTTTTTTATGAGAGCTTTCAAAGTCAAGCTTTAGACTCTTAAAAGCGGCCCCACTTCACTCTCTTATAGGTAGACTCTATTAAGATCACGACCATGATAGATACTCCAGTAAATATATGCTTACAGGTCTATTAAGAGCTAAATTAATACTCAACATTTTCCCTTTTAATCTCATAGTTACCAAGCACTTTTCAACTTTGGGATATACAAAAATGTTAAGTCCTTGCAATCCCTCTGTTAGTGTACTTTCACCATTGAACTTTGGGTTTCCACTATTGGTGATTAATGTTTATAGGGCTTCAAACCCATCCCCTTTGATGTTTTTAACACCATATCCCTTATCAGACATTTCGTCAAAGGATCTGCAAGATTTAATTCAGACTTTTTATAACTTATGGAGATTACTCCATTTAAAATTATATCATTTACATAGCTATATCTAAGGTCAATTTGTCGTGATTTTCCATTATAAACTTGACTAAAAGCCCTTGCAAGAACAGAGTGACTATCACAATGGATAGATATTGGTGCCATCGGCTTACACCATATAGGAATTTCAAGTAATAAGTTTCTAAGCCATTATGCTTCCTTATTACTTGCAATTAATGCTATAAACTCAGAGTCCGTGACAGAGTCATCAATACAGGTATGCTTCTTTGATCCCCAGGAAACAACACCGCCGCCAAAGGTGTAGACCCATCCACTTGTGGAAACATGATCCTCTGAGTAAGTTATCCAACTAGCATATGTATATCCTTGCAAAATTGAAGGATTACCACTATAGCTCAAATTATAGTTAATTGTTCCTTGTAAGTACTTCAGTACTCTTTTCACAGCTTGCCAATGGACCTCATTTGGATTGCTTGTGTACCTGCTTAATCTTTCTACAGCATATGCTATGTCTAGTCTTGTACATGTCATAACATACATCAAGTATTCAATTATCTTTGAATATTCATGTTGTTTCACTGGACAACCTTTATTTGGTACTAACATCATGTTAGAATTAAACGGAGTAGAAACAAAACAACAATCAAAACAACTAAATTTCTTTAATATTTTTTCAATGTGATGAAACTGAGAGAAACCAAAACAATTGTTATTCCTAATAATTTTGATTCCTAATATGACATCTACTTCTTCTATATTTTTCATATCAAAATATTCAGACAATAATTTTTTTTTTATTTACTTCATCTATATCAGTACCAAAAATTAACATGTCATCTACATATAAGCAAATCATGACACCTTTTCCATTTTAAAACTTACTATAAACACATTTGTTAGATTCATTGATTTTATATCCATTTGCTAGAATTACTTTATCAAATTTTTTGTGCCATTGCTTATGGGTTTGCTTAAGTCTATAAAGAGACTTATAGCCCGTTTGGTTCAATTATATGAAAGAGGATTACATGTAATTTTGATGCATTTTATTGTTACATTGTTTGGTTGCTATGGTAATGTAATCGAATGTAATCCTGATTACAACGGATTATGTCAAATGAGGTAATCCCCATTACATAGCTAAAACTATGTAATCTGGATTACAACTTGTATAAATTAACATATGAGTATTTGTATATTTATATCCTTCATTTTTAGTCTTAATAAAGTTAAAAAGTTTATTTTACATTTTTTATAAATAAAATATAAATTATATTTCATAATTCATTGATAATATACCAAACAAATGCGATGTAATCATCATTACATTACATTCCTATCTATTATATTCCATTGCATTATTATGAACTCCATGAACCAAACGGGCTATTAATTAATTTACACACTTTGTGTTCTTGACCAAAAACCACAAACCCTTCCAGTTGTGTCATATACACCTCTTCTTTCAATTCTCCGTTAAGAAAAGCTATTTTGACATCCATTTGATGGATTACAAGATTATATATTGAAGCAAGTGCTATAAACACTTTAATGGTGGAAATTCTTGCAACCGGTGCATATGTATCAAAATAATTTATTCTTTCTTTTTGTGTAAATCCCTTACCAATCAACCTAGCCTTAAATTTATCTATAAATCCATCTATTTTTAATTTCTTGTTGAAAATCCATTTACAACCAATAGGTTTAGAACCAGGGGGGGATCTGCTAGTTTCCAAGTTCTATTTCCTATTATTGAAACTATTTTATCTTGTATAGCCTCTTTCCAGAATGCAGTATCCTAAGACTTTATAGCCTCTTCAAACGTTTTAGGATCATGTTCTAAATTAAAACAAATAGGTAGATAATTTTTAACCTCTTCTCTAGTCCCTTCAACAAGAAATATAAAGAAGTCTGAACCATAAGTTTTTGCTTTCCTAACCCTTTTACTTTTCGTAAGTTCTATTTCTTCTAAGATGTTTTCATTAGAAACGTTTTCCTCTGGATTTTCCTTCCTATTTGAATAAGAAATAGCATTGGGCTTCGAAATTGAACTAAACCTTTCTTCTTAAAAAATTACATCTCTTGACTCAATTGCTTTATTGATAGGATACGAATCATTTTGTTCAATTATCAAAAACTGATATGCCTCACTATTTTCAGCATATTTTAAGAAGATACATTCAATTCCCTTTTCACCCAATTTCTTTCTTTTGGATTCTGGAACTTTAACTATTGCTCTGCATCCCCAAACTCTCAAATAACTGAGATTGGGTTTTCTTTTCTTCCATAATTCATATGGGATTATCTTATTTTTTTATTAGGAACTCGATTTAATATATAACATGCTGTTAATAATGTTTCACCCCAATATCCACTAGACAAACCAGAGTAAGATAACATGGCATTTACCATTTCTACAAGAATCCTATTTTTCCTTTCAGCTATACCATTTTGTTGTGGGGAATAAGGGGCAGTTACTTGATGCATTATACATACAGATTCAAAATATTTTGAATCATAATATTCTCCCCTTCTATTTGTCCTAATACATTTAATAAAGGTTTCACATTGAATTTCCACAGATTTAAATATTTTAAATTTGTCTAGAACTTCTTCCTTTGAATTCATTAAATAGATATGACAATATCTAGCGTTAACAATATCTAGTGTAATCATCAATGAAAGTCACAGAATACTTTTTACTTCTTAATGTAGGCCAACCATGCAAATAACAAACATAAGAATGAATTAATTCTAGTATTCTTGAACTTCTTTCTACTTAAGGGAAAGATTGTCTTGTTATTTTAGTCATCATACATGTAGTGCAAGATTAATTATTACTAATAGATTTTGGAATCAATTCAAGATTCACAATATCATTTAATTTTTCAAAATTAACATGATCCAAACGATAATGCCACATATTATAAGAGTCAACAATATAAGTAGAACTATAAGTATTATTATTAATTTTAGCAACATTACATTTGAACATTTTCTCACAGAAATACCCTTTGCCTATAAACATTTCACCTTTAGTGAGAACGAACTTATCTCCATCAAATAGAAACTTAAACCCAAACTTATTATTGGTATATAAATTAAATTTTTCCTAACTTCTGGCACATAATATACATCTCTTAACGTGAGTGTTTTTCCAGAAGTAAATTCTATTTCCACAGTCCTCTTGCCCTTGACTTGAACACTTGAAGCATTTCCCATGTAAAGCACATCTCCTTCTTCTTCTTTCAATGTCTTGAAGAAGGCCTTGTTTTTGCACACATGGCGAGTTGCACCAGAGTCCACCCATCATGACTCATCGTTATCAACCAAGTGAATATCAGAAATCATAGTCACAAGATTGTCAACTTTTGTGGATGTATTGTTTTCTTTCTCTTTCTTCTTTTTGAAGAAACAACATTTTTCTTGTAATGTTTTGTTTTTCCACAAAAGAAACAAGTACTTTTGTTTTTCTTACTTTTGTGACCATACTGCTTCTGAGATTTGTCATTCTCCTTCCCTCTTTTCTTTGAGGTCTTGTGGGACTATCCTTCCCCCACTATGTGGACTTTCTCATGAGTAGTTGCATCTTTTACCTCATCTTGCTTTCATATTCTTCTTATAAGCAAAGATGGTTTCCCAACTATTCAATAGTGATATCTTTTTTCTTGTGTTTAAGACTCTTTTTGAAGTCTTTCCAAGAATGAGGAAATTTTCCTATGATTGAGGAGACAACAATAGACTCATCCATATTCATTTTGTGTTATTTAAAATTATTCAAAATATGTTCTACCTCATGTAATTATTCCATGACAGATTTTCCATCAATCATTTTATAGTAATTGAAATGAGAAACAAGAAACTTCTTACTTGTTACGTCTTCCTACTTGTACCTTGTCTCAAGTTTGTCCCAAAGATCCTTTGTAGACACTGAATCCTAATAGACATCAAACAAAGCGTCATAGAGCCCATTTAGGATATGTCCGGTGCAGATGAGATCATCATTCCCCTATTTCTGTCTCTCTCTGATATCAGTAATAGTGTCATTTTCTCGTTCTTGCAGCTTGGAAGTGGTGAGGACATAAGCCACTTTTAGAGTTGTGAGAGGAAACTTGATCTTCCTCTACCATATTAAGAAGTTGCCTCTTTCAAACTTTTCTAACTTCACAAAATTTGTAGTCAACTCTTTCAAAGAAGCCATTTGTATTTAGAATTAAGCCTAAATACTGTTGGCGATAATAGCTTTATGAAAAGTACAAAAAGAAGAGATGATGAAGAAAGTTGTGCACGATGTCTCCAAGGTGTGTGTAACATTTTTCTTTAGGTTTAATTCACCCCACCTATTCCTATATTACAGGGTGCAAGTTGGGTTAATCGGGGAATTTCCTACATGATACAATAGAGACCCTTGAGTATGGATTGCACTCTCAACACTCAAGCCAAGACAACAAAGGTTTTTACAAAGTGATAGTTTGGCTTTTTCTATGTGTGCACTCAAAGAGAAAGACAATGAGTTTGATGTTGTTGTGTGGAAATTGTGTGAAAAATTGTATGTCTCAAATAGAGTGATGGGAAGGGTATTTATAGAGTGTGGAGAGATGTCTTGAAGTGGTACCTTTTGAAGTAATGTCTCTTCAATAAAAGGTCACAACCATATCACTTCAATAAAAGGTCACAACCAATGACTTTTCAGAGAAGCGTTACATCTTTATACATGTAGGGATATACGACTTTAGAATTATAACCTCCTACACAACCCTTCAAACAAACAGTTATTTTCTACGGGTATTGTATCTCTTCATTTTTTTCAAAAAAATTACATCTCTTCATTTTAAAAATTTTCTAACATGCAATGCATTGCAATCATGAGCCTGAAGAAGCCTAGATTACTATAACTCCATATTGGGACTTTGAGAGATTCACATATGAATAATTGCTTTAAACGCCTAGCTACCAGTTACATACTCCATGCGTAGCCAGAACTAGAGACAATTGATGGAGGAGGCGAAAGAGTCAGTTATTGCAGTGTGCCTCTATCTCTGTATTGGTACAACACACCGAGCCTCTCTCGTTCAAATAAACATTTTGATTGCGAGGAAGCATGTTGCTTGGCAGCATCATCTATGTGAATGAGATCATCTATCCTTGCCAATGCATTGAAGGCCAGGCTTTCTGGTACATCACACCAAGCCTCTCTTGATCAAATAAACATTTTGATTGTGAGGAAGCATGTTGCTTGGCAACATCATCTATGTAAATAAGATCATCTATCCTTGCCAATGCATTGGAGGCCCTGCTTTCCATCACTCTCGAGTGGCTCTCTAGGATTGCTTGCCTCGCATTGTGTCACATTACCTCAATCATTTATTCATGCTTTTGGGGGGCATGCATTGTATTGTGCTTTCTTTATGGTGAGAGAGAGGCATACCTTGTTGTACAGTATCTTGCTCATATCCAACACAATCTAAGGGAGGCCAAGGAACTTTTACCTCAAATCCTGCAGTAGGTTCTCAGCATGCTGTACTAGAAGCTTATGTTTTTCCTTCCTGTGACTCACCATGCCTTTCAACTTGCCACTCCACAAAGATTTTCTACCCTTCCTCCCAGTTACATGCCCTTTCACATGTTTCTGCCTCCAGATGTGCATGGATGCTTCTATTCTGCTTGCTATATCTAGAGTTGAATATTCAAATGATAGGTCTAGGCAATCCAAAACACACTCAGGGGAGAACCTATCTGCACACAACATGTAATACATGACATCCCCCATTAAGGCTTTACCACTCTTAAAGTATTCCGCATATTGTTGCACAATGGGGAAAAAACAACAAAAAGCCACTGTGCTTCTTTTATGGCTTTGTATCAAGCACTTCTCGAGCACAATAATAATCGACGACAAAACTGAAATTACTCCACTTGTATGTTTGTCTGTCTTTCCTATTGATATGTACATTTCATATGAAAGAGCTAGTTATATACCATACCTTGGGCAGGTTATCCTAGTAAACATGTGGGATTTTCATCTTAGAGAGCTTGGTACTATTAGTAGCCATAAAAGCCTTGAGAATCTAGTGCCTATATTCCCTGGACTGTTGCAGTCTCTTCCACGTGTTTGGGGAGAGACCACCTTGGGGCATGGAAGCCACCACTTGTTTTCCTGCCATAATGGCGGCCTCCCAGAAGATGCAGAGAGAGGGAGCAAGTCAGTCTTAGTTTCAGGAGCTACTCCAACATCAACTATAACCCCGCCATCAACTTAATAAAACTCTGAATCCCTGAATCCATCAAGAATGCCTAGCAATATGGAATCAAGCTTCTTAAGTGTTGGTAGATTTAGGTGTCTATCGAGTAGCAGTTTGGCCACCATAGTCTTAGAGGTACCACCACCAGGGAAATCGTGTGTTGAAGGAACTAGCTCAACAATCGAATCACTCACACATAATTGCCAATCCATTTCTTGCTCCCACATGGATCTCTTCTATGGCGCCAAAGAGTCCAAACTCCACAACTCTCCAAAAACACTAGTTGCCAAATTTTATACAATATTACTTGAGTTCCAAACTAACCCTACTCACCTGAGTTAATAAACCAAAGTAATTAACAAAGCACGCGTCAATAGACCGCCATCCGGAGAGATTAGTGATCACATTTGAAATAGCGAGTGTCGAACAAACTCCCTTCCCTTTGCCTAACATGTCCTCTCCTAGCAGAAGCTTTACAAACCGCTCTTTCATTATTTCAACTTCGACATCACATAGTTGGGGATCAAAAAAAAAAAAGGTCCCTTTTAAACCATAATGATGCAAAATTCTCATGGAAAATCAAGGATGAAAGTAAAGTCAAGTCTATAATCAAAGGGAGCATGGGTAAAGGGAGAAAATGCGCAGAGTTAAGAGATTACCGAGCTACGGTGCCAGGAGGCTGGAGTGAAGAGTGGGGGTGATAGGCAGAGAAATGGAAATGTTATGATCGTAATAGCTCTAGCTTTCGAAGCAGCTTGCATCTATGCTTAATCTATGGCTTTGAAATTGGTCGCTTAGTTGATCTGGAGAGGAAACAGTTGACATTGCTTGCAATCTGAAGCTTATCTTGTTACCCAAGCTCTGTTCAAAATCAGAGACCTCAACTACCCATGCTTTTCTTTATTTTTTTAATAGTGCCTAGATTTTATTACGTAAAACATTGAGGCTATTACAAACATACAAGACAATCTAACTGGTGTACATACTTTCATCTAGTCACTACTCTCTAACGGAATTGATTAAAGACAAAAAAAGTCTCATATATCCCATGTAAGTGTTTAGCTCATTGATTAGCAATAGTTATCACCTCTCTTTATAGACATGAGTGATCACCACTTTTCAATCCCTATAAATGATAAGTTTACGGTTATCTACCATATCCTTGAAAGGTTGTGAGAGTTGCAGCCCCGTGCTTTCCAAGACAATGGTCAGTTGGAAACCAAAAGACAGGAGGAGGATAAAGTCGCTATTGAGGGCTTGCATTATTGGTCTTTGCCTACACTTGGGCTCTAGTCCCCATTGTCTCTACTGCCCCATCTTCCCCCTTTCTACCCCCCTTTTCAACTTTCCTCACTCTCTCTTTCTCTCTCTGTTTTTTTTTTGTGAAATAATAATAATAATAATAATAATAATAATAATAATAATAATAAACAACTGAAACTCCTCCCTTTGTCTAGTCTTGCACCCTGCATCTGAATTTACTCCTTCCACTTCGATTTCTTCCTTGCAGCATTCAAATGAGTGCGACTCATTTTTTTTTTTTGGTGATACAAGAGTAACAACCTAGGAAAACTATTATATTACTATTACACGATGAGGAATTCCAATTCCTGCAAGATCTTCATTTAGAATATCATGTTCTTCTTCTGGAGGGTTGTTCCACTGAAGCGACTTTGATGTTTTTCCTCACACATATGTGCCAGCCGGTGCACACAATGGTTTCCTTCCCCATATATATGCTTGATTTACAGTTGCCACTCTTCTTGCATTAACAACATCATCACTTCAATCATTTTACTATTTGCTTCCATCTTTTGGGTTTGGATTAATTCCTCGACCACTTGGATAGCATCGCTTTCTACCTCCACCTTCTTAAATCCGAATTGTCGACATATTCTTAGTCCTTCATACACACCTTATTCCTCTGCTTTTTGTGCACTACAGCACTACAGGCTAGTAATTGGACCAAGTAGCCACAAAGCCATTCTCCACAGTCCCCCCTTCATACACCTTCACATCCTGCCTTGCACTAGTTGAGCTCCATCCATCCATCCATCAGTATTCAATTTGCACCATCCCAATTTCAGTGATTGCCACGAGACCAAACACGCTTTCTCTTGGATCTCTTGGCCTTTGGTATTATCCCATCTTTGCCTGTAGTGTTGCAGATATTTCCTAATAATTTGAGCCGGGTTAAAACGTCCTTTGAAGTCTGGATCATGGACTTGGAGATTACACTAGTTCCATATAAACCAACAACTTGCAGCAAACAACTCCAGTTAGCCCAATTGCTCCCCCTTATTACTCTTAATGCTATATTACTTGCGACCCACGTGTTCCGCTCCACCGTGACAAAGGCTCACGTTTAGTTGGTCATGCCCGCATCCATGGATATATTAGTTACACTGATGCAAGAGAATTTCTTTCCTTTCAAAAATTACACAATAAATTTAAAGTTTTGTTTCACATAACGTTATGAAAATATATTCATATAAGTCAAAACAAAATTCCTCTAACATACTTACATAGCATACAATAAATCACGTTAAAAATGTAACTTTTACTGCTAATCTAAACAACTCATGCAACATTCTAGTTTGAAGTCAATTCTTGCATTCTAATAACAGGAACCTAGGAGGAATCGGGTCATGACTAGTATTTAATGATCAAAATATTTTTATAACACTATGCAGAAATGTAATAATTAATCAGTAATATGATCTATTTTAAATACTTTTAAAGAGTATCGATATGAAAAATATTTCTAATCTACAAGTCAAATTATATAGCTATATAACTAGCTTGTTTAAAGGGTTTCAGGGCTTGTTTGATTGCCGAAAAATGACAATAATAGAATGAAATGTTGATGGTTATACATATGTTTGATATGAATAAGATGCAGAGAATGTTTGAAAAGAATTAATTTTTAATTCAATTAAATAGACCGGGATCAAAAACAACCAATAAGATTCAACCGGATTCCCAAAATAATATCATCAAAGAACCAAAACAAAAAAGGGAACAAAAACAAATGAGTGCAGCATGCAACAAAAGGAAACATGTGAGGGCTGGTTCCCTACCGAAAGCTCAAAGAGGAGATCTGCAGGATCTGCACGAACAAAAGGTCAAAAGGTAAAAAGATTTTTCTGGGTTATTGAAGAAGGGAAGGTCGATCCGAGTCAATAACGGGCTTGGTCTGTATAGAATGGGCCAATTCAGATTTTACAGTTCACATAATGTTTTTGCATCCTGGGCCTGGTCTCCATCTTGCCATTAGTGGGTCTCGCCATTGCTCACTATCTCATTATGGTCCTCTCTTGGCATAGCTCATATGAAATGCACTTTTTCATGCAATCTTGGTAATTCAATCTTATTCTTTACAAACTACTGCCAACATAAAATGTTTAAAGGGTTAATATGACTTTTGGTTTGTTAAGTTTGCATGAATTTTGGTTTTGGTTTTTATTGTTTTGTAAGGACTTAAATATTTAATGATGTTAATTATTTTCGTTAAGTTTAGAGACCAAAACCAAAAATTGTTAAAAGTGTAGGGGAATTGAGACAATTAAATTTTACTATAATAGTTTCAATAGCACCTGAAGTATTATATGATGAGCCTATGATATATTTATAGTACTATGATATATTTATAATATTTGAATGAATTTTGATCTCTACACTTTTAACAAGTTTTGATTTTGATCATAAACTTAACGATAATAATTAATGCTATTAAACATTTAAATCCTTTTGAAATTATAGGGATTAAAATCATAGGCTTGAAACTTCAAAAACTAAAACCAAAATTCATACAAATTTAGAGGACTAATAATGGTATTAACCCATATTTAAATTAATGTAACTTTTATAATGAGATTATACAGTTAAATGTTGAAATATGATATTTGTACACTAAATAAGAATTAAATCTAATTAAATATAAAGAGAGGGAAAAACTTAGTTGAGTGAAATTGTTTGTTTTCCCCCAAATGTTTAAAGGCTATTTGGATTTGCGATATAAACTAACATTCAACGTGATTTAAGTCTATAAGGTAAATATGTGAAATGAATTTTATTTTGACTTAAGATTTATACGCTAAAAAAGAATTAACATTAATTAAATATTAAGAAAAGAGAGGGAAAAACTTAGTAGAATGAAATTGTTTGTTTTCTCATGAATGCTTGAAGGCTTGTTTAGATTAACGATAGAAATTACGTATGTTTATCAAGGCGTTAAAAAAATATATTTATGCAAATTGAAATAAAACTTCTCTCACGTATTTATTTCGTAAATCATAAATCACGTTGAAAAAAATAATTTCTACCGCTGTTTTCAATTCAACGAGATTACATCTACCAGGTAAATACAAACCTGACAAAAGTTTTATCTTGTGTGAACCTCCTCACGGCAAACATGAAAATGGAATCATTACCCCGGAAGGTTGATAATTGCTGCTCAGTACGGACACCGTTTTCTGCTCATGGTGAAGATAGTAGAGGCCATGATGGACTCAGAATGGCGACATCTAAGGATGACGTTGCTCAAGGAACAACCCCATTCAGGGACTTAGGAGGGCAAATCAAGTCACGAATCTAAGTAACCATGCGCTCATACGCTCGCCACGCGCTCGAGATTGTGAGCTCACCAACTTTTTTCGTTATTCCCCGACTTGCTCGGCGCACTCAAAATCTCGCTCTATTAGGCTCCTGCCGCTTCCATTCTTGGAAATCCCGCAGATGCTCTCCTCCCAGTCAGCGTTCCCTTTTATTCAAATCCAATCTTCCTCTGTTTTTCTCTGCTCTCACTTCTCTGTCATCAGGCCACAGAATGGGCTCTCTTCGTGCCCTAGACGAGCCTCTGCATTATCCTACTGCTCGGAGAGACGACTCTGTCATCGATGACTTTCACGGCGTTAAGATTGCCGATCCTTATAGATGGTACCTACGCCATATTTACATGTATTTCTTTCTCTAATTCGTTGATCGTTTTGTGAAGAATTCTTCTATCTCTCGTAGCGGTTCGCCAAAAACCATCTAACATACATTATGAATGCTATATATGTTCCTCTAGTTTCTTTTGTTTTCTTCCGATAGAGATTGAGCTCACTCGTATTTGTGATTTACGTGCATTTGTTTGAAAACGCTCAAGGTAAATATCGTCAATTTATATATTCTTTGTACAGGCTTGAGGATCCTGATGTGGAAGAAGTCAAAGAGTTTGTACAGAAGCAGGTTGAATTGACGGATTATGTGCTCCAGCTATGCGATACTAAGGAGAAGCTTCGTGAAAATATCACAAAACTCTTTGACCATCCTCGCTATAATCCTCCCTTCAGGCGAGCAGATAAGTACTTCTATTTCCATAATACTGGTCTTCAGCCACAAGACGTCCTTTATGTGCAGGTTTGATGGCCTATTTGTGCATTTGGCTTAGTCATTAAGGCCTTTTTCTGGGCCCCCGTGTAACTCTGACCTTCTTCCATTTCATGTCACGTTCTTCTGTAACTTTTTAGGATACTTTGGAGGGAGAACCGGTGGTTTTGCTTGATCCTAATGTCCTCAGTGAAGACGGAACTGTCTCATTAAACACACTTTCGGTGAGCGAGGATGCAAAATATTTGGCTTATGGCCTTAGCTCAAGTGGTAGTGATTGGGTGACAATAAAGGTAATGCGTATTGAGGACAAGAATGCTGAGCCTGATATTTTATCATGGGTGAGTGTTACAGTTTGTTGTCATAGAAAGGGAGATGAGTATAGAAATGAACCGTTTACAGCTATTAATACCATGTTTTCAGGTCAAGTTTTCTTCTATAAGCTGGACACATGATAGCAAAGGTTTCTTTTACAGTCGCTATCCAGCTCCCAGGTGAGTGATGTCCCATCCTCACATTTTTTTTTCCCAGGAAGTAGGAAACTGAATGTGTCTGTTAAAATGTGGGAGAATTTAGCAGATAGAAATTAGGGAAGGTAAGACAGAGGAACTTGTCATTCTAACTGCTTGCTATCTGATTGGCAATCATGGTGATGAATTTGCTTTTTCTGGGATGGCATAATTTTTTATTTTTCTATTAGTATCTTGTGGATAACTCATCGATTACGATGCTGGTAGGATTCATTGCGTGCTTCATTGAAAAAATCGAACTGATGACTATGGTTAATTTACACTGTAGAGATGGAGAAGTGGCAGATGCAGGGACTGAGACAAATGCTAACCTTTATCATGAGCTCTATTATCATTTTTTGGGTACTGATCAATTAGAAGATATCCTTTGCTGGAGGGATCCTGAAAACCCCAAATATATGTTCGGAGCGAGTGTTACTGATGATGGAAAGGTGCATTATATATGCCCTTGCTCTAGACATGGGTGACATAATCTATATTTTTTTATATGACTTGAAATAGTATAATTTGCAGCTATATTTTTTTTTTTCCTTTTGTGATGTTTTGGCAAACTCACATTTAATTGATTGCATAATTGTAGGTTCTTGCTAAACTATCTATGTTTAAATATACGTTTACTTGGTTAGTTTTATGGCTTTGGAAATGAAGGCATGATAGTAGGTGTAATTGGAATTGTCCTTCATCACCCAGAATAGTGTAAAAAAGCTCACAAGAGATATCAGATGCATATATTCTCAAATTTTGTGAGACTGAAGCACTCTTCTTCGTTGGCATTTCAGTATGTCCTTCTTTATATTGTAGAAGGGTGTGATCCAGTTAACAAACTTTACTACTGTGACATGACTGCTAGTGCTCTTCCCAATGGGCTGGCGAGTCTTAGGAATGAAAATGCCCTACTCTCATTTGTCAAGCTTATTGATAATTTTGATGCCCAGTATCAAGCCATTGCAAATGATGACAGTGTATTTACTTTTTTGACAAATAAAGATGCTTCAAAATATAAACTAGTTCGAGTTGATTTGAAAGAACCGACAGTATGGACTGATGTTCTCCCAGAATCTGAAAAAGATGTACTTGAGTCAGCATGTGCTGTAAATGATAACCAAATGATTCTGAGCTACTTGAGTGATGTGAAGTATGTACTGCAAGTGAGAGACTTAAAAACAGGCTCCTTGCACCATCAATTGCCGATTGACATTGGCACAGTTTCTGGAATTTCTGCACGGCGGGAAGATAGTGTGGTTTTCATAGGCTTCACAAGCTTTTTATCTCCTGGTATCATATATCAGTGCAATTTGGAAAATGAGATTCCTCATATGAAGATATTTCGTGAAATTTTCGTCCCTGGGTTTGACCGCTCTGAGTTTCATGTCAACCAGGTAAAAGAATTGTCCCCAACTGGTGCATATATATGCTGTTATTTTGTTTCCAGCTTCAAATCAATTATTAGGTTCTTTGAATATTTCATTATTCTGCAGGTATTGAGGCACTGCTGTCTTATGAAATTTGCTCCTTGCTGTTACTGTTAAAAATTTTGACTTGCATGCATTTCAGGTTTTTGTGCCCAGCAAGGATGGTGCCAAGATCCCAGTTTTCATTGTTGCCAGAAAAAATATTGTTTTGGATGGCTCACACCCTTGTTTATTGTATGGATATGGCGGCTTTAACATCAGCCTCACTCCATCTTTTAGCGTCAGTCGCATTGTGCTCACAAGACATCTGGGTGCTGTTTTCTGCATAGCAAATATACGTGGTGGTGGAGAGTATGGCGAGGAATGGCACAAAGCAGGCTCTCTTGCTAAAAAGCAGAATTGTTTTGATGATTTCATTTCTGCAGCTGAATACCTTGTATCTGCTGGTTATACTCAACCCAATAAGTTATGCATTGAAGGTGGAAGCAATGGCGGACTTCTAGTAGGCGCTTGCATAAATCAGGTCTAACTCATTTGCCCTGTCTTCCTCCCTTTTTCCCAGTTGTCCTATTCCTATTCATGGGGATTTGCCCCTAGGATCTTTAGCTTTCGATCTTATCATTCAGCCTGTGCTTTCATTGAGCCCTCCATTCATGTTAGTTTTGATCTCTCCCCCCCCCCCCCAAAAAAAATCCAGAGACCCGATCTTTTTGGCTGCGCATTGGCACATGTGGGAGTTATGGACATGCTGCGATTTCACAAGTTCACCATAGGTTAGTTTGGATCTGTTGTGCCTGGTAGTTCTTTTTAACGCATGTCACATATTTGATGTATTATTGTTACAGGTCATGCTTGGACCTCCGATTATGGATGCTCAGACAAAGAGGAAGAGTTTCACTGGCTTATCAAGTAAGGTCTATTCTATCATGATATGTCTAGATCTTGTTACATAACTGCGCTAAATATTGATTTAGGTGACCGACCTTGCTGCCATACCTGAGCTTTTTGTATTTAACCGAGTCAGTAATTTTTTTACTTTGATGTATATAATGTATTTAACTTTTAACCCTGCATTCCAGGTACTCGCCATTGCATAATGTGCGGAGACCGTGGGAAGAGAATCCTGATGAGTCAATTCAGTACCCATCAACCATGCTGTTAACAGCTGATCATGATGATCGTGTTGTACCATTACACTCTTTGAAGCTACTGGCGGTAAGTTTTCATCTACTTCTTATGCTTAACATTGAAGGTAATATTGCAAGTTTCGAAGAAGTTATAGTAAACTCTTCCCCAAACTCACGATTTTCTCAAGACGTCGTGTTATCCATCAGACCATGCAGCATGTTCTGTGTACGAGTCTAGAAAAAAGTCCCCAGACAAACCCTATAATAGGTCGCATTGAATGTAAGGCCGGACATGGGGCAGGCCGACCGACGCAGAAAATGGTAACAAATTATGATTCGAGTTTGGCTTTACCTTCTCTCCCCTATTGTTCCATTTTAAGTTGACAAGCTGAAGTATGTTATCCTCAGATTGACGAGGCTGCTGACCGCTACGCTTTCATGGCAAAAATGTTAGACGCGCACTGGACTGACTAGTGGGCGATGATCAGACAAGAGTTATATAGCATACACTCAGGTTCCATGCGTTTGCCCTGCAACGATCCAGGGATTCATTTTCTAGATATATGTATCTTCCGAACCACAGATGGGGACCGCTGGAGTAGTGCTCACTAAAAGGAGTTAAGGAGTTTTTATTCATCCTTTTAAATTCTATACTCGTGGCGCCCCGCCTCCCAAAAATACAAAAAACATTAAAAAGCCCTGCGGAAAAACCTTTCGGGGGACACTTCATTCTCGAAGGAGTTTCTAGCAAAGTATGTGGCGTTTATTGCACGTTTTGTCATAAACATGAATTTAGTAGAAATTTATTTCTTTTTCAGGATAAACAATTTCTTACCATATTTATTTATAGTTGTTTTCGGTAGCGGGTCGAATGGTGCGGACATTGTCTTCAAAATAAAAAACATGAGATTTTTCAACGCAAGTCATGAGCCAACAGTGAGAATCGCACAAGCCTTTTGGGCAGGAAATCCAACAAAAGGAGGCTTAGACATGATGTGCCTTTTCTTCCTTTTTTTTTAGTTTTGTATGATGTGCCTTTTCTAATGCAACTTTGCTGCGAACTGAGCAAAAATGAGGCTTGGTTATTTTAGCATGACTTGAGCATCTGCTAGTTGGTCTATTGTGAATAACCGACCAAAATACTAGTCAGTCTCAACAAACGGTAATAATACTCTGTAAATTTTGCTAAATAATAATTACAATGATATAAAATAAACACAATTTCATTCTTACCAATCGAAACCCTGGTTTGTTGGATGAAACCAATCAAAGGACACAGTTTGTGGGTGTTTGTTATCTGAATGCCGTTCCAATCAGCAATGCGCTAGCTTCGTCCCTTGAACCATGAGGCAAGTATAGAATACAGAACCTTACTAAGGAAGAAAACAGTCCATTTTGACATTTGTGACATCAAGCTGTAAAATTTCAGCCCTACAGCCCAAAATTGATCCAATGCTGCAACACAGCGTATAAAAGTAAAACGCAGGCTGTATGGGATCTTCTGTCCAAGTCTTCAAAATAAGTCGAGAGAGCTGAAATGGATAAAGACATACCTAGGATGGGTGCGTCCAAGATCTCCATGAACAAATTCCTTGATGTAGGTCCCAGCCTGCAATAAAACATTAGTTACACTTTATCATTACTTTCCCTGTACAGAGAGAGAAACTTTTAAATAAACCAGGGCGAAAAGCTTGGACCCTCTCTTGAGACCATTCTTTTCAACCAAATGAAGTACTCCACTTTTTAAAAGAATGTCTCCCACATTTTTGCAGCATGGACTTGTGGGGGTAGCCAATAAAAACCACATAATTATAAGTCAGTTCGGCTTGATAGAACACTGTTGTACTCCATGAAGAGAATACCTGTGTACATAAATGCAAAAGAAAATACTGGGAACTTCCAGCAACCGTTTCTATTTTCATCCTGAAATTTGAGAATATGGGATAGTTAAGTAGTTGAAATATGGCACTGATCATGTTGATGCCATACAAAACTTAAAAGGATTATACCAGTGAATAATCTTTTCACGCTCTAAAGGGCTGCGACGATGTAACACTCTTATTGGTGTCCTCTGCAATATTTTCTGCACGAACGAGACATATTCCTTAGCCAAAGCTACACCAAATAATCAAAAGGAGCTGAGAACGTTTAATCAATGTTCAAATTTCTCACTTGATAGTCACTCTCGGCAATTTTTGCTTGATAACAACATACCTAAAATAGGACAGGGTGCTCATGTTATCCCGTTTATTATGGATGACATTCTTAATCTTATTCCAATTCGAAGAACACCACATTTGGGATTGATTTTCTTCCCCTCCACTCTGCAAGTTAGCAACTCTGTCTCTCTCATCAGCCATGTCAACCCCACTGTAGACCACCCCTCAACCTCTAGGATGTCCCGCAGAAGCAAAATGCATCATTTATTACACAGACTTCCGCGCTCTCTCCGTCACCCCCCCTCCCTCGCTCCCTCCCTTTTTTCTTCTCTCCTCATTGTCTACCCCACCCTGCACTGCCTCCTCCTCCATGCACCATCTCCTCCATTTCACCCTTCATTAGCTGTAACGCTTCCTTTAGATCCTATATTTGCCTTACCAATAGCTAATGTTTGATGCCAAGCAACTCTACTAGTCTCCTTGGTGCCAAGATTACCTCTTACTCACCTGGCATGGTTTCTTGCCATGACCCCATCTATCTTCTAGAAGACGCCTAAATTAGTTCAAAGAAGCCAAAATGAAGAAGTCTCTCCACTAGTCATAATTCCATATAGTTACATAGGTAGAATAGAGAACTTCCATTTTAAATAAATATATATCTCTATTTTTTTTGGCCATATTAAGCTATAAAAGATAATATTGATTGTTTTGTTCCTTAATATTTTAATATGCGAAATATACCAATTTAATTACAACTAGTTCAAGCATGGTCATCCAATCAATGAACCTTGAGCCAATATTAGACCGGTTCAACAACTAGTTTGACTATCATAACAATGATAAATACCCTAGCAATAACAACAACAAGAACAAAACCTTATCCTACTAGATGGGGTCGACTACATAGACCACACGACACCATTATGCTTTATCACAAACCATATCCCTGAATAGATTATTAATCAAAAGATATTTCTCTATAACCTTCTTGAGAGTGTTTTTTGATTTTCCTCTACCCTTTTTCAAAGAACTCCACACTGCTTGATCCACCCTCCTTACTAGTGCCTCTAATGACCTTCTCTGAACATGTCCGAATCATCTCAATCAATTTTGTACCATTTTCTCCTTAATAGTTGCGGCTCCAACTCTTCCACAAATTTGATTATTACGAATCCTATCCATTCTAATATGGCTACGCATCTATCTTAACATCCTCATCTCAGTCATGCCTACTTTATGCTCATATCGTCCTTTTAAAACCCAATATTCATTACTATATAGTATTACTAGCCTTATAGCCATACGATAAAACTTTCCTTTTACTGTATTAGATACCTTTTGATCACAAATAACTCCAATAATTTACCTTCATTTACACCATCCAACTTAAATTTTATGATTAACATTACCATCAATTTCACCATCTTGCTGTATAATTGATCCCATATATATAAACTGTCACTTGTGGAATGGTTTGATTCCATAATATCACCTCCAAATCACTTCCAACTTGTCTCTTATTAAATTTACAATGCATATATTTTGTCTTGCTCCTACTTAAACGAAAACCCTTTGAACCAAAACCCTTCTCCAAATCTCAAGTTTAGAGTTAATACCTTCCTTTGATTAAACTGAAAGAACTATATCATTGACAAAAAGCATGCACTTAGAAATCTCTTCTTTGATAAGCTTAGTGAGAATGTTTAGTATTAGGTTAAACAAATAAGGGCTAAAGATGATCCCTAATGTAGGTCAATCTTTATAGGAAAGTCATTTGTCTCACCTCCAGGCGTTCTATTGTTATCCCCTCATACATGTTCTGAATGATTTTAATATAAGCCACACGCACTCCTTTCTTTTCCAAAACTTTCCAAAGGACTTCTCTAGGCATTCAATCATAAGTTTTTTCTATATCAATGAAAACCATATGCTAGTTTCTTCCTCTGCTTCGATACTTTTCCATTAACCCTCTTAGCAAATAAATTGCTTTTGTTGTGGACCTTCCTAGCATGAACCCAATTTGATTCTCAGAAATACAAGTTTCCGATTTCAATCTGTGCTCAATCACCTTTCAATAATTTCATTGTATGACTCATACGCTTAATTCCTTTGTAGTTTGCACAATTTTGAATATCTTCTTTATTCTTATAGATAAGAATTAATGTATTTCTCCTCTAGTTATCAGGCATTTTCTTGGACCGTAGCATTTAATTGAATAAATTACAAAGCCACAACACTCCCTTTTCACCCAGACATTTCCAAACATCAATAGGAATACCATCAAGACCAATAGCTTTACCATATTCCATTTTCTTAAGAGCTTCTACAACCTCGCCAATTCGTATCCTGTGATAGAATGTCAAATTTTGCTCATCTTCCCTAGTTGTCAAATCCTCCAATTCACATGTCGTATCCCACCATCATCATTGAACAACTTATAAAAGATGGCCTCCCACCTATCCTTTATATCACCATCTTGAATTAAAACTCTACCTTCTTCATCTTTTATACATTTTACTTGATCCAAGTTTCTTGATTTTCTCTCCTTATTTTTTGCAATCTTGTAAATCTTATGTTCCCCAACCTTTGTCCCCAGCTCCTTATAAAACTCCTCATATGCTCTCAAACAAGCTTCACTTAGTGCCTTCTTAGTATACTTTTTAGCCAGGCTATACCTTTCCCAATTTTCAGCATTATTAATAAATACCCTCGCATTCAAGCAAAATCTAATATCAGAAGAAAAATTCCACCACCACTTCCAAGTTCACACACTACTTTGAGGTAATAGCTTCCAAGTGGGACCTTGGTTAAGGTAGCAGTACAGTCAGCCCCCATAACAAACCATAAATTCTAGAGCCAACAAAGTAGGATGGTCTTGATTACCCATCACGCAAAAGTTGTTTTTAAGACAACTTAACATTATATTGAACCAGTCAAACAAATTAGTCATCACCCACTTGAATATTGATCAAAAGCAAACCAGTAATAAGAACTGCAATGGTGTGATGTTCACCGGTGCACAGAACAGAACCAGCAAGTCTCAATCACATTTCCACATTTGCTTGCGTGGATACACTACTCCTTTAATGTAAGTTTGATGGCGAATACTAAGCTGCATAAAAACTCACCAAATCCTTGAGTGAAGACACAGATTGCAAATCTTCATCATTCAGAGGACGAGAAATCCACACTAAGGCAGCATATTGCTTCTGTGTAATTAACAAATATTGTGATAATTGAAATCTTTGAAAGGCAGGATATAGAAGGATACATGAAAACCATAAGACATGGATTATAAATGATATCCAATTAGAAGAACACTGCAAGACCTGTTTCTCTGCCTCTCCTTCACGCATAAGATCCCAACCATGGCTGCCAACCAACTTCAGATTTTTCAAGCTAACCTACAGGAGCATTTGTTAAATAATATCCGGTAACAATTAATTGGCATATTAACATACACCAAAAATAGAACTAAAATATTACCAATTTATTTTCCAGGTCATTTATCAATTTCTCTATATCCTTTACGAAAATATCAGATGGGAAAAGCCTTGCATTTTGCACCTCAACAAGAAACGGCCTGCCTGGACCCAACATACGGACCTGGATGAATAGTTACAGGTCAGAGACATGAAAGTTCATTCATCATAAAAGTTAGAAAGGATAGCAAATGCAATGGGATCTCTAGTACATCAATATCTTCTCTTCCAGCAGCATGAAACTTGTAGCTATCACCATGGCACTTTTGAAGGATGTTTCCCCCAATAATTTCCTAAAAATAGGCACACATCATCAGCTTCCCCAATCAAAAGGAAGGAACGCAACAACTATTTGCCAGGTTAAGCAGTACCTCAACAGATGCTTCCCCCATTCTTTCATCATCAATGATCCAGCGTGTTTGACTCACATTCCGTGAATACTGCCATGGAAGTAATAGCATCAATTTAAAGTTGCAAAAGTAATTAAGTCCAGCCTTGGCCTATGCTTTGCTTAAAAAGGCCCAATTTCATCCACAGATGATTTTTGAAAATACAAATCTTCAACACATAATACGTAGCAAGTCCTAAGAAAAAAAGGAAGGTACTAACAACTTGATTACCTTCAGGTATCTTCCACCAAAATAGATAGGTGACCTGTAACAATAGACTGTAAAATGGCAGGGTTCAATTACCTAGAAAGAAAGAAAAGTTAGTATGAAATACTATATAACCTTAGACATAAACAAATAAGGGCAGCCATCAAAGGCTCAGAATATCCTTTTACCAGGAAAAACAGCAATAACACAATTCCCTCAATAATCTCACGATGGACCCACCATATAAGTCAGCAAGTAATATGGTACAATTTAATGGGAAACAATGAGACTAACATAAAGTTATATGAACACACAGTAAACCAAATGTACAAAGATTTAGCTGTAACAAAGGAACAAATTTGAGATACCTTTTTTAGAAAAAGTCCACAGGACTCAGACGACTCATCTTCTAGCAAACTGTTAAAAGGCTTTTCTCCAACTAGATTGGATTCAACTTTAAAAGAGCCTGCACATTCACTGTGAGAAACCGTGGAATCATAGGGGACACCCGCTCCATTGTCCACACCTACAAATAATCCAAGCATATGTTGATCTTGAAGAATAGCCAAAGCAAAACAAAATTGAGGATTCTTGGGAACCCTAGACGACAACATCAAACCATAAATGAAATTAAATAGGGCCATGAAAATTGATGGGTATTTAAGTGGGATAGAGAACTCTTTCTATAAAGTTTGTTATTGAGGCACGTGAATTAATCCAATTAAATACCCATAAAGCATTCTATACTACTCAAAATGAGACTTACCTTAGTCTCCATCATTTGGCCCTTTTTGGACACGTCTAAGTAGCTACATTCTATGACTCATTAATTAATGACACTTTACTCAACTTTCTTGACGGCTAGAAACCCCCAACTCTTTACCTAGTGATGCCTCGCTCAATTTTCTTGCCAGTTGGAACCCTTCATATGTAGGCCCTTCCAAAAGGGTCAACTACTAGGTTCTATATCAATATGGGTAACCTTCTTCTAAAAGCTGACTATTGAGGGGAAGAGACCAAGCTGCTTAAATACTCCAGTGCATCTTATATAACTATTCAATGTGGGATTTAAACATCTCATAATACCTTAGTATCCATCAATAACTAGGTGAAAATAATCTACCAACTCTTCTAGTCAAAAGTATGCCAACAGTTACGCAGCAGAACGTACTCCACAGTCATATTGCATGGGTGCACAGATTCACACACACACAATGAATACGCAATCATTATATCTTAGTCTTTGAGATAAAAATTCAAATCCACAAATGTTTACGCTCAAACCTGATCAACAAGTAAAATGTCTTAGTCTTATTCTTTCTCTCAACATTATATCTTAAAATAATTCTATACCTGACAAATAAACATGATTTACATAGACTGCTCATGATTCTCAGAAACAGGAATTACACCCTAAGTCCCTAGTAGTGCTACTAGTTGAGGCCTATAATTGAATGTGGCTGTGGCCTCAATTGTGTCAATAAAATGCAAATAGAAATACAATCAAATGTTCACAGTAGCTCACTTTAACAAAGGATTGTTTGGGATGGCACAAAAATACACCAAGGGAAATCAAAAATTAAGAAGACCCTGGAGAAAACCCATTATCTCAAAATGAAATAATCATCAGCACAAATGACAAACATCTGATGTTTGGATGATCAGTTAAAAATAAATACAGAATGGCAGTAAATTCTGACATGCCTGTTTTCATTCTCTTGCAACTCTTATCACCATCTGAACACTTTCTAGCCTCTTTTGATGAGTTAGTGTGACAATATACCAAACGGATACGGACGGAGTTCATACTTGATTTACAGCCCTGCAAAACTTCAATTCTGTGAAAGATTATTGGAAGAAACATAACTCCTATATGAAAAAAAGGCATTTCCTTGCCAATACTAAAGATATAGAGGATGTTTAAAAAATAACGCATAAAACGTAATTCTGGTGTTTCAGCATAGGAATAGATAATAATTCACTTACAAGAAGATTTTCAAGGGGACAAACTATTGAAAATTTTAATGCATCCTTTGTAGACACACATCCAAAATGTAACTTCTCTTGGAACCATGGCTCAGCTCCATATTTCGTTCTCATGTATGACCTACAAAAGTTTAACAAGAAAAATTACTTCCATTCATATTGAACATGTAAGTAGATAGCAGTTTGACCAAACGTAGAGTATGCTTTGGGAGAGGAAAGATGACTATTTCTTGTTCCTGATAGTGCTCATCAGCATGAATAGTCTCTCACTGAATTGCATTCTCATTTTCAACAATGACAGGTGGTACTGAAACTTCAAGGGAAAAGCTATCAATCTGATGGCCATCTTCCCTAACCATGTCAGCAATTAAGACAGCCAAAGCATCAGGAGTACTCTTGTTCAATAGAGTCCTTCTGTCGCAGGAAAATGTGAACTGCAGGATCCCTAAACAAAGGCAGCAAAGCTTAGGATCACATTTGGGTTCCTTCGAACTACTTAAGTTTTCACATTTTCTCAAACAACTATCCATCGTATCTCTGTCCAAAGCAGTTGGTCCTCCAATAATATAACTAATGGTTGATATTGAAAGCAAGGAGCATGAATAGATGCGCCCTCGGACCCCAAACAGCCGAAAGATGCAGCGAGCACATATCTGCGACATTATATATTACAGGAGTCAGGAAAGGCATGACAATATTCTACAAGCATCTGGAACTCAAGTTTCATGATGCCATGAGCGATTTCGGTTCTTATACATAATGTTGATATGATCGGTAAAACTCCTAATGTAATCAGCTGAATCACGTATATTATCAACAGATGTGGTATTCTTACCAAATTATCAATATTAGTCATTATCTGGATCCAATAAGGCTAGTTTCTCATCAATAAATGCGATCTACAACCCAATCTCCAGAAGGTAAGCAAAACCAATGACATTAATAAAACCCTGTAATACAATTTGACTGCCTTATAAACATACACAATGATGGGAAATTTATTAGCAACATACGAGTACCATCGCAAATTCCTTCGTTACTCCCTGAAAACTATAGAAAGCTCGGAACCGTCTAGTTCTCTGCCTAACATACTGGCCCAACTTAAAATTCCTCAGCAAACACAACAATTAAACAAAATAATAGTGAAAATTATCAATAATAGAACTCGACTTCGAACGCACCTCTCGGGACAATAAGTCCTTGACGGCGTTTGAAGGCAAACTCTGGACAGCATCGTTCAACTCGGAGGGAGCAACCTCAGAAGCATCAGAGAGCGCGTGATCCGCGGCGGTAGGCGGAATAAGCTTCAACTGAGGCCCCTCCATGATACTCGCGGCTTCGCTCTTGTCCAACATTTTGAAAAAAGTAATCCCTTCTCTACTCTGGCGAGGTTGTTATTGGTTAACATATAGGAGGATGAATTGATACCATGTTTATACTATTGCTTTAAATAAAATTTCTTGAAGTATTTTCATTGAAAAATGTCAATATATAGTTTTTTGACATGCATCGTTAGATAAAGCTTTCCAACCCGTTCATCGCCCGGTGAAAGTAACAATGGAGCGCTAATTCGATAAAAATGGCGGGATGTGGAACTTTAACAAGTTTAATTAATTAAAGAAAATGATAATGTAGAGTCGAATATGTAAGAGAAAAGAGGGTGCAAAATTAATTGAAAATTCTTTAATTTTATTTATTTAATGTTTTAATCAAACTCATTAACATATTTCCTTCCCCTCCTATCAAGCAAAAATAAAACATATTTTTCAAACTTATTTCTTCCTTATATAAATAACTTGCTTTATTTCATAATTTGATGTCCTATAATAATTTGTTTTATTTCTACGTAAAATAAATTCTTTTTTATTGAATGTATCTTATTTTAAAGGGTCAAGGTGTAAATTTAAAAAATAAGTGTTTGCTCAGATGTAATTAATATAATTTACTTTTAAAAAATGTAAAAATAATAATTACGTTTTGAAAATGGTGCAATTTTAATATTACTGTTAATCCACTTAAATCATTGTGGTTTTTGTCGTGGTCCCATTCATTCATTTTTTATTATTTCATTTTTTATTATTTCTCTTTCTTCTGTTTCACTCCAATGCGTCTCCCTTTTATTTGTGGGTCCCATCTATTATTTTTTGTTGTTTCTCTTTCCTTGTCCCTCACTTCCCCAGCACCTCTCACGCCATCTTGCAAATTCCTCTTAGCTTGGGCCAGTTGGTGCAAGCTGAGACAAACGAGATAGGTGAGTGATAATGTCGATCGTGCAGATCAACGAGGAACGGGGTGGTGCTTGGTGCCACGTGTGGGAGGTGCTACTTCTGAGTTTCAGCTACAAGGACGTGTTGGTGGAGCTTCAAGTGGATCAAATGCTGCAGATTGAAGGATTCGTGGAGAAGGAGAAGAGCATGGTTGCTTTCAACGCCGGTGAGTTCAAAGAGGTGCACTCCAGTGGGACACACTGCGTGGCCAAAACAGCAGACGCATACCTCTTCGAGATTGCCGTCTACAGTGAGCTAAGCATCTCCAAGTTCAACGACGTTGCCATTCTCATTCCCAAAGGTGCCCCGAAAAGTTAACGACGATCTCTACCGTGGATCTATAGGCCGATGATGAGGGATTTCTAGGGAGCCAAATGAGCAAGAATGGCGGCTTTGAGGGCCTCTTCGTTTCTCAAATCTTCAGGAATCTTCACCATCACATCTTGTAGCATAAGCTCCTTCACGCACGACATGCTCGCAAGGTGAACCCCTAGCTCCAGGTCTCTCAACACCCCCATTAGCCTGTTATGATCCGGAAATACATGGGCCCAATGGGAAGAATTGGGCCAAAAGCTTAATAAAATGGTCTCAAATAGGTGGGATCTGTATGGGGTTGGAGATGGGAATATAAGCGAAAAGGGGAAGCATAGTGGAGGTGTCTAAGAATTTTGTGAAGTGTCTTTCCCTCTTATTATTCTTCTCTCTCTCTGATTATCTTCTTCCCTTCTATCTGTAATTTCTTCTTCTTACTATAGTTTTCTCAAACTATAACCGAACAAGTGGTATAAATATCTATATATCCAGTGAACTTTCCCCTTCCTCCTTTATTTGTTATCTTGCTTTTTGAGAAGATCATTACAATTGGTGCTTTCATTGAGAGCTTCCGCGATGGAGCAACATGAACACAATTCTTCTTGGCTTGCTCGAATTAAAGAATTAATTGCTGCAAGGAATGCATATGAATCTTCCTGTCTCGATCGAATTGAGGCTTCCCTTGATGGGCTCAAGAGTCACCTAGAACGAAATGCGGCTTTCA